>CAXDIM010000096.1:0-17216 GCA_963989365.1 Rhimphoctona megacephalus | reverse complement strand
AGAGTGTGAGCGGGATGGAAAAAAAAGAAACGAGATACAGAGATAAAGAACCTTCTCCCTTGGGTACCATATTTATATTTCATCACTTTTCCATTCAGCTTCCTCGGCCCGCGATCTTCTCGCCTCTACTTTTTCTTCAGTGCACTCGCTCATCTCTCTCTCACCCTTCTCTCTCTCTCTCTCTCTCTCTCTCTCTCTCTCTCTCTCTCTCACTCACTCACTCGTTTTTTTTCTCTCTCATTCTCTTTTCTTTTTTATACGTTTTACCCAGTATATCGTAAATGTGCTCTATTGTTCAGCAAAACTACCCTCTTTATCTCACGTTCCTCTTTACAGGCTTCCGATTCGATGCAAAGTTACCCCGATCTGCCTCTATCTCCGCCAGGTTTTTCTTTCGCTACTCTTTTTTTTTGTTATTTTACCATTTGCCAAACAGCAAATTTTCGTTGCAGGAAAGCTATCATCGTTTTTTTTATACGTACTTCCTTCAGAGTATCGGAAGTCATCCTTACGAATGTTATGTAGTTGATCTATAGGTCTTCGATCATGAACAGACGCTAGGTCGTGCCTATACATTCTCCAGGGATTTTGCATATCCATCTCCTTACGATGGCATCGGAGTATTCTACCGAGCTTGACAAGTTTAAGAAAAAGGAGGGAAAATATAAAAGGATGAAAGACTCACACAGAGAAAAAGTGAAAGAGAGAGAGAGAGAGAGAGAGAGGGAGAGAGAGAGAGAGAGAGAGAGAGAGAGAGAGAAGGAGAGACAAGTTAAGCAAGTTGATAATTATGCAAAGAAAATTGAAATTGGTCCTATCGTCTCATGGTATTGGCTTCCAGCCGCTATCGGAATTTCTGCCAATAGTGAAGGAAAGGAGTCACCGTTCTACGGCTTCGCTTGGAAGGACCTTGCCGAGAAAAACAAGAATATGATCGGTGGCTCGCCTTATTTTCCCTATCCTTCTTTCTTTCTAAATCGGCAAAAATTGACACGTCTCATCGCTCTCTTTCGAATCCCTTTCATATATTTATAAAATTTCCGACCATTATATTATTTCAAATAAATTGTTATGAAAACTAATATATGCATTTCTCACGCTAATGGTGTTTATTACATTTAAAAAATTCTCTTAAAACGTGGTTCAATAAAAATGCATTTTTATTTTTATCGTCCTAAGGAACTGGTGACGATGTATATTGTTTAATCGACGTTGATTATTGTTCAGGGTCTTTTCTTATTATATTTTTAAACGTAGCTCAATGTAATATGATTCTTTTTATATAAGGGAATAGAGGAACACCATGCTTACACTTAATTTTTGGTACATAATTTTTAATTCAATGGAAAATCAATCACAGCCTTCAATATAAAGGTTTTGATTGCAATAGGTTTACGATTTCAGTGGATGAAATAGTAGTACCTACTGGAGAAGTAAAAGCGAGCAAGAGAAACATCACTAACCGTCCTCTGGAGCAAAATATATAATAGCAACAGTAACCTGATACGCATTTAGTTCACGTGCCTTCCCTAAGCCCGGAAATCAATCGGCTGGCTTTCTACACGTTCGAGGGATCCAGGAATGAGAATCACTCAATCCCCAATAGAACACGATTTATACGAGACTGTGAGGCATACGGATCTCTATAGCCACGGAAATTGAAACCCACACATTCTCGTATTTGTGCTCGATCGTTGATGGGTAACGAGACGACCACAAAATCTCTCCATGTTTCGCTGTCTTTTAAACATATATACATTTATATATAAATCTGTGTTGAAATTCGTACAGCAACCGATGAAATGCTATGTGCATTTTCACTAAATCAACTTTTGGCTCAAGTCTCTCGTTAGTGCTAATCTTCGCGGAACACTCAGAGCACACTAATGGCAAAGTTTTAATCCTGTATTTCTTCCGATTCTCTGTTTTTTTCTTTTCCTTTACACTTTTATCGACTTTTTCATAGCTGCGAGGACCACTTGGTTATTTCTCCTACACATCCCCCGGAGTAGTTTCTTCGACGGTGAAATTGGGCCTAAAGAAGAAATCCGAAACCATAAAATGGATGTTTCTAAAAAAATTCGTAAGCAGTTTTGTATTTCAAAAAATACAAAGATTGATGTTTCTTTGTGTGACTATCTTTAGTGGCTAACCTTCAAAGATTTTAATGATTGGTTAATCATTAAAATCTTTGAACGTTAGTCACTAGTACGCGTGAAGGCCCGATGTTTGAATGTTTAAAATCATCTGCTGAAAAATCCTTGTACCGGAGTTATCACTATTTAACCTGCGACCACGGATATGTTGAGCAGACCCGGGCTGGATCCCTCGGGTTACTGCCAGAGCATTAGAGGCTAAGCCCGTATTTTATTGGACGCCAGTATAAATCAAAAGCTCTGGCTAGTCAAATATTGGAAGCTTTGCAACGGCCAATACACGGCTGATACACATGCCGCTTATACTACAGCACTCCCGGTTGATACGTATATGTATATTATTGTAAAGATATTATATATATATATATATATATATATATATATATATATATATATAGATTTTACGATAGTAAGCGCATGGTTCCCGTCACGTACAATGTAGCAGCGATACACCTCTACCATTTCCATCCTCTACTACCCCTTCCGTGGACCCATCTCATCGTCCCTCCGCGAAAGCACAGAACGTGGTTTATCCAAACTCGACGAATAAAAGCCGCTCTCGTCCATTATGTCTCCTGCCCTCATGCAGCCGTTGTTGCTCTTGCTTGTTTTACGAATAATAATTAGAACAAACCTCCCCTCGAACACCCGTTACCCCGATCATCTCTACAGGCGACAAAGCGATACAAAAGTACTCTTTTTCCCCCATGTTTATCGCTTTATACTTTTTTCAATCACCAATAGTCGTAAAGCACGATTAAGTGCGACGAGTGAATCCCCGATGATACTGGAGCGATTTAACGTTGCTACGAGCACCGACAAATCGTGTACATTTGATTACTGTATTTTTTTCCTATCTTTCCCCATTTGCTGTTCTACAGCTAGCATTTAATATTAAGTAAAAAAAAAAAAACGATACTTTTTTCGTGTTTTCGATTGTCTAATTTTAATTCGATGCGACGTAAAAATGGTTATGGGCATGAATTCACATTTTGTAATTTGATGAAACACGATTGGACGGACTCTTACAATTAACGGGCAAAAATATATGCGATGTAATTAAAGTCGTACACACTTGTTACTCATTTGAAAGGACGAGCGAAAAATACTCATACGCATGCACGCACACACACGCACACTTATATACAAACATAAAATGCTTCAGGGGTGAAAGTAGATGCGATGCTATTTTATTTTGTGTTCGAGGAAAAAAAGGGAGAAGCTGCACGAGCTTCTGCATCACGCGCATGTAGAAAAGCTCCGACGGAAGTCCGGAAATGAGCGGGATAGTTGGAGAAAGACAAAAAGTGTGGAAAAGCTCCAGGGAGTGGGAGCGAGGGGAGAGAGCAAGAGAGACAGAGAAAGAGTGAACTCTAGCCAGAGGCAACGTTTCAGGCGTTTAAAAGCGAGAGCTTTCCGTGTAATATACCAGAGCGAAAGCCCTAACCAATGCGAGGCTCTCTCTGGTTCTATGTTTGGTGTGTTCGTTACCGGGTTTTCAAGGCACGGGCCGCAGCGCCGAGTTTAATTTTGTAATTTTGCGTAATGCCGTCGGCGACCTGATGTTGGAAATAAAAAAAAAAGAAGAAAAAAGAAAAACGAACTATGCAGCTAAAAAGGTTGCAGGCAAGCTTCGCAGTTTCTCGTTGGTGGACTAGGTACACTGTGGTCAGGATTAAAAAAATGTATGTATAACTATACAATGCACGTACTCCGACGAAAAAAAGACATAGATGTAGATGTAAAAAGAGACAAGGAGGAGTAAGAAAAAAAGGTAGCCAAAAATGGTGGTAAGTTACTAAGAAGGCTAACGGCGTTGAGAGTTTCATTTTTGTTTCCACGTAAACTTATTCAAAAACGACGTCCAGCGTTAGCCAAGTGATTATTAACGTAAGCGAGAAAGATACATGTAGCTCTATTTTGCAGACTTTGAATTGACGGAATTTAAGTTAACTCGCTCGAATTTAATTAACGTATTTTTGGATTTTTCACCAAGCAACATCGTAAAGCTTCGTCATCGACCTTAAGTATACGATGAAAGTTGAAATGATCATATTTCTTACTATGATTTTTAATTAGAAGACTGACCGAAAGAATTTTGTACTAAAAGTATTAAAATAATGTAACATTCTGATGAAAAGCTGCTCTCGCATTTGCGAAGCTAAGTTGTGAAGGTAACATTTTGTATCGCAATTTTCTTCTGACATGGGATAAACACAAGATCCATTGAAAAGAGAAATAGCTGAAAATAGAAATAAAAGTTGCTCGGTCAAGATGAATGCAGAGATTTACGTTAACTTATTTTTCGAAATGCTTACTAAGGATTTCTTTTCAATTTCCGTTCTACGAATGAGTACGAACGAGTTTTTTAACGTTCCGTCGATCGTTTCTAATATTACGCATATCCACAGTTATATATATACATATAAAAGGGAAATTGTAATTTTTCGCTTGCCATGATCCACCTCTTTAGAGAAAGGAAGAGAGAGAAACGATACAAAGATTTGCTGGAAAACTAACCGGTCGGATTTGAGATCTCGGGGAGCATTCAATTTCATGAAGAAGAGAAAAGGAAGAACAAAACAGTACAGAAAGTACTTTTCGATCAAGTTTCACTTAGATTCTTTTTTCGTTCACGGTTAAATCCCGTGAAGAATAAGCCTTCGTGGTCACGGGATCAATAAAATCAATAAAATCGGGATCAGAAAAATATCAATGAAATAAGATTCAATTTTTCGGGAAAAATTCCCAGTGGAACGGAATAAAGCTGCAGAGTCTAGCTCGCGCCACGAAAAATCCGAAATTTTTTACTAAATGAATGAAACAACGGTCCACCTTAATGGCGCTATACCTATCTAACCTAACTAACTTCTTAATTATTAAATCATAGTAATCTCAAAAGTAATGATAATCTCAATCAAATTATTGGCCAATAAAAAAAAACAATACAAGAAATAATTATTAAATAAATCCGAACTTAAGGGCTAAAACCACTGTAACGGCCTCAAAAAATACCTTTTTTCGAAAATTTTGTTCGGGTGGAAGGAAAGGTAATAGAATAATAATATTCGGGGGAGTTATTAAGCATATATTAAACTGTACAACAAAAAATTATGATTGAAAAATATTTAAAAATGGCGACACCAGAGCTATTCCCGCGAGGCTTGTTGAATTCGAGGCGCTCTGGGGCACGCAGTGTAACTGGTGCAATTATTGATCTGGAATAAAAAAAAACCTTAATCTAGACACTCACAGCTAGTGAAGTACGTAGGGGATTTTGAAAATATTCATTTTTGTATTATTGGCGAGTGTTTGAATGATGAGGTTCAATTTTCGACAGAAAAAAGGGGTAATTATTTGTTGATAAAAAATGTTTAAATGAACTTATCGATAATTCCGTACGTATTTCACTTCGAAATGTTATTTTTAAGATATTGTCAAAAATTCAAATGAAAAGAACGAAAATTGTTGGAGTTATGCTGCGTGCCGTTTTGAAAAATCGTATTTCAAGAAAAACGCATTCAAAGTTTTGAAACGTGGTACTGAAATAACCGATGCGCTCGGGGAAGAGCCCAAAATTTCAATGAAATTTTTTTTTTCAGGTATAAACCTTTTTGCCTCATGTTCAAGAGGGTTCAAAGTATATATTAAGCCAATAAAAAAAAATCGATTTTTCGAAAATTCTACAGTGGTTTTACCCGTTAATCTCTTTCCGTCTAATAATAAAGTCTCAATCCAAATAAAATTTGTCAAATAAATGTCAAGAAAAGAAAAGTTAATAACAAAAAAAAGAAAAATATACCGAATACGCCGAAGTACGAAAGGGGAGACAGCTGAAAAATGAAAACGAAGATGTAGAAGTTGAGGAGGAGTGAATCCTCAAAAGTGTGCCGATTCAAAGATATGAGAGAAAGAGAGAGAAAAGTGAAAAAGAGAAACGAGTAACAGGAGGAGAGTGATGGAGAGATTTTATTTACAACTTTTATCCAACTCTTACGCTCTTATGTGTTAGTTTCTATAGACATCCTCAAAAACTTTTTCCTTCGACGACTGACCCTCGCGTAACCCGTCCTCTTCCAAGCTAGACCTGTAGAAGCAAAAGATCTCTCGGATATGTATCCTATTCATAAATATAAGCAGCATTTATGGTCAATGTGTAAGACCACGTACACATGCATACAAGAATCATCTACACAAATAGAAACATAAGAGAGCCTGAAAGAGGGGGGAGGTGAGGGAGAGAGATAGAGAGAGAGAGAGAGAGGAAGTGAAAGTGAGAGAGAAAGAAGTGGCATAACAAACTGTCTGAACTGGCTTCCCGCCGACCGGAAGTCTCAACCGGAAGCGCGCCAGATGAGCGGGAGCGCGCGCGTGACTTACCTCGAACGACCGAGCAAATTGACTTTCTATCAAGGGTTGGCAAGGATCAATGGAGGGGATAGGAACTTGATTCCTCGACTCCACCAGTTGTCTTTCATCTCCTCATACTGACGAAAGATCTGGCGCGGCTTTCAACCAAACCATACATACATGTATATCCATTCGAAACAACGTTGTAGTATAAAACGAGAAACGGACAATTGAAGGAAAGCTCGTGACGGTGGATTTACTAAATTCTCAGCGGTGAAGAAGATTAAGAATCTCCAGATTTTTCGCGTGTAAGAAAACAACGGTCAGAAAAGCTCTGATATCTCTTTGGACATTATAATAAATCTTTTCTTTCGTGTTTTCTTTTCAATAGATACATGATGCTGCGGCGTATTATTTTCCAATCCTAAGCTGCTTTTCTTACTAGCTCCAAGCATTTGTCAATATTGTATTATTATTATTATTATTATTATTATTATTATTATTATTATTATTATATTTATCAGTAATGAAAAACCAAAACGCGAGGTACAAAAACCCGGAGTTCTCGGGAAAAGGACCGTAGACAAAAAAGGTGGCGTAAAGGAATGTTACAGCCTAGGCGAAAAAATATGAAAGTATGAGATACGTACCGTATAAATCGTATTGCTAATTGGCGAGAGCTCAAGACGAAAAAAAGATGACTCGTGTGTGGTGAGGATTGAAAATGGGATACTCTCTCGAGACGTTGATTGGTCCAGTTTTTACGAAACCATGCCGCGATTGAACGTGAAAGCAAACGGATTGAGGCTTATGTGTGTAGAAAAAAGAGATGAGAGAAGTTTGGGTTAGTGTCGGAAGTGCCTCGTACCTTGGAGGGTTACGTTTTCTGGTATAGGGCCAAAAATTCCTTGTACTTGCACACACGTCTAATATACGGGAGAGGATTTTTCCCGGTAGCGGAAGAGTATACTCCCTTAATAACGCGTCTTTCTTGAATCGGCGCCAGGCCGATCATTTCGAGAGTAGCGCAATATTTCGAGTTGAACTGAATGATCCGTATGTGCAGTCAGATCGACGAGAGAGCAAGGGAGAGAGAGAAAACACATATGGTGGTAAAAGGGGCAAAACGGAACGTCGAAAAGTGGGTAAAGATAGAAGGGGTTACCGCGTTATCTTCTGTATCTACTTGCAGTCGTTCAACGTCTCGATATGTATACCTTCGCAAAAATTCAAGATTTCCTTACGTTCGGTACTACATCTATACATAAGTATCTTTTCGTTCGTGAAATTTTTTCGAGAACACGCATGCAGCTTCATTCAGGCGAAAGATTCAGAACGAAAAAGTCACGTTCAAGACCTAGCTTCAGGCCGAATCGCGTATACATACATAGATACGTTGAAGGAGCATACGAAAAAAAGTAAAGCATCAGGTATTCTTTCGTTTAGTGTGTTGAATGCGAATGGAATGCACAGTTGGCTGTTTTCACCGGAAAAAGTCTAGTGTAGGCACCAAACACAACAAGGCTAAGTATATAAAACAAGAACACCTTACAAGTACAGTAGTTTGTGACAAATCAACCAGAAATTGTAATTTCATGTTTTTGTCGCATAAAAATACTTCACAAAGATATTATTGAGGCCTTTGAATGATCTAAACATCGCAATAATACAATCGCAAGCGTATGATGAATTTCGAAATTAATAACCATAAAACCAGACATAAAGCTCTGTCATGAAATAAGAATTGAATTCTGTTGGTGTATTTTGAATTAAAAGATGAAGGGTACTGAAATTCGAGAAACTATGAGGTCGTCGATGAACTGTCGCTTACTAATTGTCAAGAAAGTTTCTGATAACTATCCGAACAAGAGTTTAAAGGTATTTACTGTGACGAGAGCCCATCGATATAAATGAAACATGACCATTGAGCGCGATCGATGTGAATCCTGAAGTATGAAATATTTTATTCTAAACAGTTTAAATAGTGTTAAATATGTTAAATTTCTTCACATTAACCGCGGGTGAGTATATTCGAAAATCCGTACATTGGTGAACGTGCAATTCAAAATTATTATAGTCAAAATTGTAATACCCAAAATACGGAATACGTATAAAATGATAATAACGTTAATCAGACCTGTTTCAATTTGGCCTGGAATACTCTATACATCTAGCATGCATATACGTGGAGGTGTGAGGGGAAGAAAATAGAGGAGAGGATCGTCTGGCTACGCCGAGGCGTACACTACGTACATTTCGTGATTTTCATTTCGCGAAATTCCAGTCTGGCGACGCTCTAGAAGTATAGCGAGAGAGAGGGAGAGAGAGAGAGAGAGAGAGAGAGAGAGAGAGAGAGAGAGAGAGAGAGAGAGAGAGAATGCGAGAAAGGTAGGAAAAGAGTGAGAGAACGAGATATTCGGTAACATGTATATAGTTTGCGATAGCGTGGTTTCTGCGGCACCACGCGCCCCTCCTATATCATCGTTTAAAATAATATTGCGTCCAGAGGGGCATTCGCTGCCCTCATATCCACCGCGACAAATCACCTCTACAGAACACTGTGTGTTTGCGCTATATACGATCATATATGATGTATATAAATACACATATAGATCTATGTTTATATATCTATGTATATACATATATAAATATATAAATATATAGGTAAATAGCGACGGTAGGACCGTGATACGAAGCTCGGATCCAACCCCGGGGGTGCAGAAACGAGATTAAAAAAAAAAGGGGTGGTCGAGTAACGCTGTGGGTGTTGAAAGAGTGCGAGGATGAAATGGTGGAACAAAGCAAACGAGAGAGGCTACGTGCATCAGCAGTATAGAGTGACGATGCGTGCATGAAATCTCCACCACGAGAGAGTCAACATAACGTTAGAGTAAGTTTTATTTATCGTAGCCAGCTGCTTATTGCTTAAGTAAAATATAATCAGTAGCCTACCCTCTCCTTCTGGCCTCACTTTATTTACGTACCGTATGCATGACTGTCGCGACTCACGTTTGCGCAACAACGCCCCTTTTACTACGATTAACATCTATTCTAGACATTTCCCTCTACTTTCTTTGCGTCCTTTGCTTTTATCTTTCTCTCTTGCTTTTATTTTCTACCTTTTTATTTATTTTTTAACACTCATGAAAGTTTTTCGAACGGTTGCAAACCAGAGCGTGTTGTCAAACCGATTTAGTAGGTAATGTGATTATTACACCATTTTCTTTGCTACCTTTTCAAAGGTAAAGTGTATATAATTGTAATGGATTTGTGATATCCATATCCGCCAAAAGAAATCGTTGCTTTTTAAGGCGATCCATTCATCGATCCATTTTTTGATATCTTTAAAAGACTTGAAATGCTGTGATGACAAATCATTCTGAATCGCTTGAAACAAATGATAATCAGACGGTGCTATGTCCGGTGAATACGATGGGTGAGGTACGACTTCCCGGTTCATGTCCTTTATATACTTTTTTACAGTTTCTGCTACATGTGACCAAGCATTATCATGGAGCAAAATTAGTTTGTTATGACGTTTGACATACTCAGGCCACTTTTTTCAACTCCTGGTTTAGTTTCATTAATTGTTGTTTACAGCGAACAGCTGATCGTTTCACCCGGTTTCAGCGACTCGTGGTACACCATACCTTCTTGATACCACCAAACACACAGCATCACCTTTTGAGCATGAATATTGCGTTTTGACGTCGATGGACCTGGTTCACCTGGCTGTTCCCATGCTTTTTTTCATTTGGGATTTTCATAATAAACTCATTTCTCATCGCCAGTCACGATTCGATGTAAAAATGACTGCCTTTCGCATCGTTCAAGCAGCAATTCACAAATCGTTTTTCATTTTTCGAGTTGTCTCTCGTTTAATTGATATGGTAACCAATTTCCCGCTTTTTAAACCGGTCCAAAATGATGTAAACGTTTGCTAACAGCCATTTCAGTAACGTTTAATGTATCAAACAATTCTTTAAGGGTCTGACATCGATCTTCAATGAGTAAGGCCTCCAATTTTTCATCTTCAAATTTTTTCGGCTGTCCTGGACGTTCTTTGTCTGTAAGGTCAAAATCGCCACATTTCAATTGTCTAAACTAATCTTTGCACGTTGTCTCAGATAGAGCATATTCACCATAATATTATATGTTCACCATAAATTAAAACAAAAAAGCAAAGCTTACCGCATTTGCTGTTTCGTAGGTTTAAAACCTGACATTTTCGATATTATGAAAAAAAGTAGTGTGTACAAATGAATTCACTCTCAAATACTGAATATTATAGGTTATGCCCAATATTTCAATGCAGTATAGTTTTAATGTTACTTCTATGAAAATAATACTAGTTACGCCATCTCTTATAAAACAGGGGGAATTAAGTTTAAAACCCAATATTTTGTTATTCTTGACGTTTCTTAATTTGAAATATCAACTTCCTGCTAAGTTTCATTTTTGGTATCACCTGAAAATTTTTTATCGTCCATGTAAGAAAATCTAAAACAACGACCAAATTTATGAAAAAAGAACGCTTACAAATTGCACCAAGAGAATGTACCTGTTTATATTTTAAAATGGTTCGTGAATTTTTTACAAAAAAACAACATACTGTGTTCAGCCAGCGTATTATCCGGAATTGGCCCCTTGCGAATTCTCCCTGTTCCCAAAGATGAAGAGAACCGCGACAGGACAAGGTTTTACGACCATAAAGGCAAAATCGTTCTACCAGCTGGAGTTTATCCAAAAAAGTGCGTTTCAGAAGTGTTTTGTGAATTGGGAAAACCTTGGTACAAGTGTATTATGTCCGATGGGGACTACTTTGAAGAGGGGATGTTAATATTTATGAATAAATGAATATTTACTAGAGTAAATAAAAACTGTGGAAACTTTGTGATCGAACGTGTGCTATGATTTAATCACCGACCTTTCTAATGTTGAGCGTAGCGTGTCAAAACAACATTTTATTCAACACAATCGAGGTCGAAGTTTAAGAGCGACGACGAGGAACTCCGGAAAATAACAGGAAAAAATTATGCTCTCAAAAAAAACATTTGTTTTGCTTCAATTCATCCTGAACTATTTTAGAAATAATTAAATTGCTTGGTGCTCATAGATGCCATTTAAAAAGCTTGTTTCGTTGCATCAGTGCAAAAACTTGTTATAAATATCTCTATATAAAGACTGCATAAACCGGGGAAAGGAGCTTTTCGATTTCGCTCACAAAGCTGGTTTTCTCACCCCTAGCAGTTGGCAAGAAATCCGTGTGGTTATAATATATAGCCGTGGCGCTCGGTGGCATTGCGAAACATCGTTTTCCATGAACGAGAGTTTGTTTGTGTTTGGGGTGTTAGGAAGGGGAGCTGGCGGGAGAGCAACGTCAGGTGTGGAAGAGCCGCTACACCCCCACCCTCCTAACAGCACGACAATATAATCTTAACGAAGCAATTCCGGCATCAACACATACGCTGTCGTCGTAATGCTAGACGATTCTACCCTCTCACGTACTCCTTTTCCCATAACACCCTTTCTCTATTTCTCTCTTTCTCTTTTCTCGACCTCTCTCACGCTTTCGCTCTCCTTTTCCCTTTCTCTTTTTCTGGCCCTTTCTCTGTCTTTACCTTTTTCGTGGTAGTGAGACCTCGTTGAGAACCGGACATAAGTAGAAACAAATGGTCAGGTATAACCCACCTTCAGGCCGTACGGGTGGTTTTGCACCGTACAGAAACGAAACTCTCGACCCACACCACGTAACCCAGGCACGCGCTATGGTCTTACTTTTTTTATGCTTATATATGTATTTATGTATAAATCGTACGTTAAAAAATAAGAAAAAAGGGCAAAACGAAACAATTTCTTCGAAGCTAATTTCGCTCTTCCACGGGCTTACAATGGAATAAATGTAAATTACAACGTGTAACCAACTTCTGTAAACAAACTTACCTCTGAAATTTTCCTTCGGTGTTGTAATTTACTTTTAAAAAATTCACAACAGATACGCGTTTTATTACATGGTAATTATTTAATCGAAGAAACTCACCCTTGTTATCAATCGCGTGAGATATGTCGTTGCATTGATTTTTATACAATTAGTTTGATAGAAAAAAAAGTTGGACTTTCACAACAATCAATCAGTAAGAAGATAACATTTTAAAATGTTACGAAAAAATCGACTATAATTAGAATAATAAAAAGACTATTAGATCCAGTATAAAAAGAGTTCATTCGATTTCGAATTTGAATATAATCATTCATCAGAAGAAGTATACAAATTGTTCGCATAGGAATATGTGGCCTTTGAGATGTTTTTAGTATATTGACGTAGTGTTTATATTTTCTATCGGCAATACGACAAAAAAATCTGTTATCTCTCGACTGTTTCCAGAGAATAAATGTTTTTTTAATCGTTTTTTATCTTTTTTTTGACTACCTACATTTTTCCAGAATAGTTCGATAGAATTTATTTTCATTAGATATCAAAATCGACGTGTCGATATAATTATGTTTTAGAATATTTTAATACGCGAGAGTGTTGAAAAAGGACAATGAGATCTCGGAGATAAATAGTTAAGGGTGAGAAAAAACATACATGTTAGTCGTTACATGCTTCCGTACACCTGGATATAAATCGGAGAGCGTAAACGAGCTCGAGTGAGCGAGAAGAGAAGAGACAGAGAAGTCGAGTGTCTGGAAAGAGTAGACCGAGAGGAAGAGAGAAAGAGAGTGCTAGAACAGAGTCGGAAATCAGGTGTACCCACCGCAAGAGAGAATGGGCCCATTGCCGTACAACGAAGACAATGCGAATTACCGGAGCGGTAATGGATCTATCCACACTGTGGAATCGTCTGCCGTTTCTTTCTCTTTCTCTTAGCATTTCAGTCTGAGACCTTAATTAAGGACCCGTCAGCTCGTCTCTTGCCAAGATTCTTCTTACGATGTCGCTGCTACAAGTTTACCTTTCCTTTTGTCTTATTTCTCTCTTTTCTTATTTAGTATTTTTCTTTTTCCGTGTATTACCTTATTCTTCGGCATCTCATTTTGTTTTTCTCTACCTTGAGCTTATAGCATCATGATGCAATATATCGGATCGCTTAGTACCGGCGAGAGAAGCTCGTTACAAATGCATGAAAATTCAGGTCGAAGAAGCATGAAACGAGAAGAAGAATGAGGCAATGTTTTATAGTTATGTACAGACATACATTTTATATCCTATTATACATGTGCAACATAAAAGTATAAAGATGCAATTATAAAATAAACTTTCAAAGATTACAGAGGAAGAATTTTATTCAAAAATTCATGCAAATTCGTTCAAAAACTAAAGTTACCCAATGAAAATTATCCAAGAACGATTGTCATAGATCTCTCGTTACGAAATTGTTGAAGTAATTTTTATTTCGAAAAAATAAATAATCTCATTTATTTTATTCACCCACAAGTGTTCAAGTTTGTAAGAAGTTCCAAAATAAAACAATCACCTCAAAAATAATCAAGCCCTTAACAAATTTAAAAAACGCCCAAACAAAATTATCGAATGAATTCGAATCGATCAAGAAAACGGCAATCATAACGGCTCCATAAAAAATGAAGTTCGAACTTTACAAAAAGTTACTGAATAGAGATCTGCTAAAGCATATATGGCCAAGTATGCGAAGCTTATTAATATTTTATAAAAGTTCCAAAAAATGTTGAAATATATTCCAATCGTCTAGATAACATAATAAATTTTCCCAAGATTCTAAAGTATACTATAGTATAATTTGATTGGTAACTATTTGATAAAAGTTTAGTATCGTACGTTGAGCGGACATGCACAGAGTACTTGTCTGGCCCGAATTTTTAAAAAATTATAATACGTTATTAAAGTAAAAATTGACTTAGCACTCAGTTTTATCTTACTTAAAAATCATCTTACAAAATGAAACAACACGCAAGTAGTTGGTTAAAGTCTTGCGAATATCTGTTTTTCAGGGAAAACTTAGAACTGCTGATACAACTATTTCTGTCTCACACATTGTGACTCAGTCGGTGGGTCATCTCACCTCAATTATTATACAATTATAGCTATCTACGAATTCGTACTCGTGTAAAACATTGTGCACGCAATCTCTTTATTTGTAATTCCGGATGCCTTTCCCCTCAGGGTTTCGGCGCCCCTTTCCTTTCTTTACATCTACTCATTTCCCCCTCCATTCTCTCTCCTGCTTTCTTCCCCTTCCTTTCTTCTCTTCCTACTCGCTTTTCTCTCTTCTTTCTTCTTTCACCTCTTTCCGTCTCTCTTTCATCCCTCTCGTCGACCTTCACCCATCTGTCTTCTTTCTCGATCAGTTCCCACCTCTTCTCCACCGCTGTTAGTCCACCTGACACACACCTTAGACATTTAGATGAATCCCAATTCTAAGTCACCCACGTTAAAAAATGAATGGTGGCCCTGAAAAGGTCGAGGAGATTTGTGGTTGTTCGAATTAACGAAGTTGAGTGAGTGCGATGAAGAGCAGCGGCTACGATGGCGTTCGGAAAAACGAAGAATCCAGCAGCGACGTTGAGATGAGCAAGCGAGAGTGGTTGAAAGCAGCGGGGAGCCCGAGTAGCAAAAAATAACAGCCCGATTTTGATTTTACATGAGCCGAATGAGCGGCTTCCGCGGATTTTCTGTAGTCTTGCGTCCAATGCGGCGAATGACCGATGTCGGAGACGCGAGTAGCGGACACACGACGGCGATTCTCAGCTTCGGCGATAACCTGATGATTTTTCGTTTTCGTTCCAACACCGGCGTCGGCTTCGCGGGTCGCGTCGCGGTTCGATCAGGCGCTCGAATCACGTCCGGGTGAGTCTGCACGTGGGCCGTCGGTCGAGTAAGTGAGGATGGGTCCCGCCGTATCGCGTCGTGCGAATGCGAGTGGACTTTCGCAGCTACCGGACTCGATTCGCTGCACTGACGCAATGCAACGGGTAAGGAAGAGGTAGATGGGTAAGGTAGATCTGTGCAACGTACGCCCTGAGAAGGGCCGATTTGCTTACGCGGGAACGGGGTCCGCTGTATCGCGCCGTGCGATTGCGAGTGGGCTTCTGCAGCTACCGGACTCGAATTGCTGGGTGGACGCAATACGACGGAGGAGAAAGAAGTAGGTGGGAAAGAAAGATTTGTACTACGCGAGTCTTGAGAAAGACTGTCTGTGAAACGAGAGCCCTGAGAAGGACCGTTTTCAACTTTCTCGTTGTTTCGGCGACCCTGCTCTAATCGTTCCCGCTCCTCAGCACGTCGATCCAAGCGCCGTAAATAAGAGCCAGTTCTTCTCCGCGGCATGGAATTCCAGGCCGGCTACAAGGCAAGAGATGGTACGAGGGAAGAGATGAAGACGTCGAAGTCGAAAATTTAATAAAATGTTTATTCCTAGCCAAAAGCTTCAGTTTTCCCGAGGTTCTTGCTCGGAACGCTCGCCGTCGAAGAATGAATTCGAGCTCTGCGGGTGGCCTATACTTATACCCGGCCAGTCGCGCAGGATTGGCCGGCGGTCGCGTGGTGGGGGAACGGCTTAGCGCCTCAACGCTGATTGGTGCGCCGGTTAGTATGTCCCTACTCTGTGGCTCTGAGGTAAGGATTATGTGTATACGACTTATACAAATTAGACTTTCGCGTATTAATTTTGTTTTTTCGTTTTATTTTCAGATAAAGCTACGAAGTTACGGTCATGCCGACATTATAATGTAATTTAGTAATTGATTGTTCGCAAAAATAAAAAAATATATATATTCAGATATTTTTCATATTAGTGTGGGGGTTTGAGGGATTTAATATGCTTTTTTAATTCTAGCGGGCGAGGTAGAAAATTCGACGTACCGGCAAATAGACGCGTGCAGCGCGCGTTGCAACACACGGTCCTCTATCGTCACCCCTTCTTTCCCTTTCTTCTTTCTTCTGCTGCCTTCTCGTTGATCTCATACCTCGTCCTTCTCTCGCACCACGTCAAGTCCTCATTCACCTCCACTGCCACGTACTCCATTTCCTCACTTCTCTCCAGCAAGCCTCTTCCTTCATTTCCACTATCATCATTACTCTTTCCCCGCTCTGTTTTCCTTTAACTATCTTCTTCACCTCCCTCTTCCTTCCCATTCCTCTGTCTAGTATTCTCTCTGTCCTCTTTCCCGATCTTCTCTACCTTCCCCTTACCTCTCAGACACACATTCATCCTCCTTTTCCTCCTTTCTTCCACCTCACCTCTTCATTTCTGCTCTTTTTCTCTATCCTCCAATCTCTTTCCCCTCTCTTCCTCTATCTCCCTTCGTGGTTTCATCCGCCATCCTCCGTTCTCTTCGTTTTTCTGCTGCTGCCTTTCTCTTCCCTCTTTTTCCTCCTTTTTCTCTTTCGGTAATCTTCTTTCCTTTTCCTCTTCGCTCTCTTCATCCGTCATACTTATCCAGCTCCTCATCTCTTCCTCGTCTCGGCTGCTTTTTCTTCCTCTCTTTCCTTTGTTGTCCTCGCTTTCTTTTTCTGTTGTCTCCATCTTTTTCTCTTCTCTCTTCCCTCCCTTTCTCCTGTTCTCTTTCTTCTCCTTATTTTGCTATTCCCCTTCTCCTCTTTCTCATCTTTTTTCTTTTCCCCCTTTCCCCTCTCTTCCTCCACCTTCACTGTCTTTTCACTCCCCTGATTTCCCTTCTCCGTGTCCTATTCCTTACCACCTCCCCCCTCTTTTTTTCCTCTCCGTCCAC
>CAXDIM010000095.1:0-28724 GCA_963989365.1 Rhimphoctona megacephalus | reverse complement strand
TACCCTACTGAAGTGGTTTTGGCCCTGAAACCTATCTACAAGCTTTGAGATGACCACAAATTTTTAACTGCAAGGACGAAAGGACTACAAATTTTTTAACTTATTATAGGAGATGAAACCAACCATCCTGAAAATGATTTTAGTAATGGATAATGAAACTCGACGTGAAGGAACAATTTCTCACATTCCCTTCATTTCGATACTCCAAAAATTAATCATTTAATTCGTGTTTACCACGGTTCTCAAAAATCGAATATCATCTCTCACGTTTGAATAATTTTTGTTCTGGTCGAAATGAATCCAAGCACTATTGTAAGCAATTCTGCTATGGAATTCACTCTACAAGATAAATAAATTTCAGTAAACATTGTTCATCACCCAGTCAAGTGCTATTGGTTCTGAAAACTATCCCCAAGCTTTGAGGGGACCACAAATGTTTGGAACTTATTGCAAGAGATGAAGCGACGAATGATGATGTAAAGAAATAATTTCTCACATTGCTTTCATCTCGATAGTCCAAAAATGTATAATTCGATTCCTATTTGTGACGGTCTTCAAAAACAGTATTGCCTCTCACATTCGAATAATTTTTTGTCGTAATGTGAAGTCGGATGTGTAGAAACATTTTCTTACATTGCTCTCTCACATTGCTAATAAAAAAAAATAATTCAGAATGACATATTTTTGGCCGCTTAAGGTGAATCTAAAGTCATTGTATAAATGCATGAAATTATGCATTTTTTCGAACATTATAGACAAGATTCATGACACAACTACCGCCGTATCCTGATAAGATAAAGCAATAAAATGTTTGACGTTTTATTTTTTTAATGAAACTCATTATTTTACATTTTTTTTCAACTTATCGATCAGATTTTTTCTATTGTTGAAAAACAAATCAATTAAAACAATGTTTCCGTTAAATTTGGAAAGCTGTAAGATCAGTTTGTAAACAACATTATTTTGAAAAAAGTCATAAGCGTCAACGACGTTTCCGGTTTTAATATTCAATCCAAAAATTAAACGAAACAATAAAAAGAGAGGAAGAGAAACAGAGAATTATTATTAGACACGGTTAGAAAGATGGAGCATATTTTTCATGTCGCAAAGAGAGTAATAAAAATGTATGAATATTAAATATTCCCTTAGCTTTTCTTAACTCTCAACTATGACTTGAAGCTGACTATGTCATAATTCGAATAAAAACAATCAGAGATGATTTGATGTTATATTCACTTATGACAGTGACGTTACCAAACTCCCTAGCCCAAGCGTATAGAGTTGACATAGACGCGAAACAAGGGGTTAGATTTCAGATGTTTCAAATCTGTCAATCCAGGCATTAATGAAGAGCAGTGTTTATTCAGGCTTTGAAGAATCAAATATTGCATCTTATAATAATCATTATGTTGGGATTCGAATGAAACCAAGTACCAGTGCACGTGATTCCCTGATAAATATTCTAGAAACCATGAAGACCCAAAAGATCCGTTAATAGTTGTTAAAAGAGCAGTTGAATTATTCAATAGCTGCAAAACCATGGTGGGCACATATGTCCCACGATAGCTTAAAGGGTTAAGACAAAACAAAGACAGAGTTTAAGAGAAGGCCAAAGGCTAAATTTAACTACGCCACTTGGTTACCAATAACAGTAGCGGTTATGGCTCGGGTCAAAATGGTAGTAATAGAGTGTTACTCGGCTACCAGTAGGTGTAATAGTGTTTGCCCTGGATCAAACTTAGCCTTCAGCCCCCTGTTCACCTGAAGACAAGAACGATAATAAAAATGAAGATAGAATTTAAGAGGTAGACAAAGATTAAATCGAACACAGGATCGAAGAAAAGGCTGCAGACATCTCTGTCTTCGTCATTGTCTTCATCCCTGTCTTTCATCTTGTCTTTAATTCAGTCTTCGTCCTCCTCTGCGTCTGAAGACTAGGACAAAGACAAAAATGAAGACAGAGGTAAAGAGGAGACCGAAGACTTTATGACCGTCATATTGGATCTGCCATTTTGAATGGTGAATATTTGATACCAGATTCGTAATCAGCGACTCCGAAAACCCCCGAGTACAGAGGTTTAGGAAAATTGGTACCATTTTTCCATTTGACGTCCACCAAATTGGATCAGTCATTTTGAATGTTGAAAATGTAATGCCAGATTCGTAATCAGTAACTCCGAAAACCTTCGGATAGCAAATTTTATCAAAATTGGTGCAAATAAAAAATTCGTGGCTGAAAGAGGCAATTAAAGGTATGGATCTCGCCACCGTGAGTGCGAGAGAGATAGCTGCATATTTTGAAAGTGAAATTTTCCCACACCGTACGTCCAATCGGGATAAAGAAGTTTCAGCCCATTTTTTCAATCGTCCTACGTGATCTGAAACTTTTTTTTGTAACCGGTCAAACCGTGGCGAAAAATTTCAACTTCGAAAATTTGAGGTTATTGATTAAGCAAAAGAAAATGTTACTTCAAAATATAAGTTTTTTCTAGTGAGAATAAGATTTAGTTTTGCAAATAATACGATAAATTTTGAAATTTCGAAAAAAAAATTTTAACAATTTTTTTTTAGTTTTGGAAATAATATAAAAAATGATGAAATTTTGAAAAAAAATTTCGATATTTTATTTCTGTTTTTGGAATCATATAAAAAATGATAAAAAAATTGGTTTTTTTGGCAAATTTTAGAGGTACCCCATTTTGTCCCGGTACCCCGTTTTGCCCCGGTCTCCCCTATATGGTTTTCGAAATTGTTTGGGTTTTTTGTTAAGAACTTTACATTATTTTTGTATAATTTATTTGTTTAAACAAATTATTACAACAAATCAAATTTCCAAAAATCCAAAATCTTTATCTACATATTAATTCTCGAAGATTACGATTTTAGAACATTTTAATTTGTTGTCATAATTTGCTTAAACCAATTGTTTAAACAAATTACGACAACGTGATTTCTACGTATTTTTTATCGCAGGTGGCGATTTTGAAAACGATTTTGGTAAATTTCAATTTGTTGTCACAATTTGTTTAAAAAATTATATTTAAACAAATTATGACAATATGTTTTCTACGTATTATTTATCGTAGATTAAGATTTTGGAAACGGCTTTGGAATATTTAAATTGGAAACGATTTTGGTGAATTTCGATTTGTTGTTATAATTTGTTCTAAAAAATTGTTAAAACGAATTATTACAACATGTTTTCTACGTATTATTTCTTTTAGATTACGATTTTGGAAACGATTTTTGAAAATTTCCATTTGTTGTGATCATTTGTTTAAGTCGATTGTTTAAACAAATTATTATAACGTTTTTTCTACATATTATTTCTCCTAGGTTACGACTTTGGAAATGATTTTGGAAAATTTCAATTTGTTGTCATTATTTGTTTAAACAAATAGTTTAAACAAATTATGACAACATGGTTTCTACGTATTAATTATTGTAGATAACGATTTTGTAAACGATTTTCGGAATATTTTAATTTCCTGTCATAATTTGTTTAAACCTATTGTTTAAACAAATTATGAGAACGTGCTCATAATTTGTTGCTCAGAACGTGTATTCTATGTCTTATTTCTCGTAGATTACGATTTTGGAAACGGCTTTGGAATATTTAAATTGGTTGTCATAATTTGTTTAAATCAATTGTTTAAACAAATTATGACAACGTGTTTTCTACGTCATTATTTCTCATAGATGATGATTTTGAAAACAATTTTGGTAAATTTCGATTTGTTGTAATAAGTTTTTCAAAAAAATTGTTTAAACAAATTATGACAACATGTTTTCTGTGTATTATTCCTTGTAGATTACGATTTTGGAAACGATTTTGGAAAATTTCAATTTGTTGTGATAATTTGTTTAAGTCGATTGTTTAAACAAATTATGAGAACATGTTGTCTACGTATTATTTCTCCTATGTTACGACTTTGAAAACGATTTTGGAAAATCTCAATTTGGTGTCATAATTTGTTTAAACAAATTTTTTAAACAAATTATGACAACATGGTTTCTACGTATTATTTATCGTAGATTACCATTTTGGAAACTATTTTCGGAAAATTTTAATTTCTTGTCATATTTTGTTTAAACCAATTGTTTAAACAAATTATGACAACGTGTTCTCTACGTCACTAGTTTCTCGTAAGTGATGATTTTGAAAACGACTTTGGTACATTTCTATTCGTTGTAATAATTTGTTTAAACAAATTATGACAAAGGTACATGCAAAACATTTCCTTGTTACCTAAAAGGGTTTAGCATGTCTTAAAAATACATTCCAATCGTCTCGCTTATTGTCATTCTCGCTCGCTGACGGCTGAAATTCGCATCATCTGACATTTCACATCTCCGCGCGTTTCGACAAGTGAGCCTAATGCCACTCGGAACAAAACAGTCTCTCGCGCGAATATAGGCTTCGCGCGAAGTTGGCTCTGGAACAAACGACACCGCTGCGGTCTGTTCAATGCTTGCCTCAACCCCTTTGGTCCACTAATTCTGCGCTACTGAGGCGTCGCCCATCATGGCGGCAAGCCACCTTCCGATTGGCTGAGAAAGCCCAAATTCTATTGCTTCCCATTTAAAAACTAATGCACCGAAAAAAAAACCCCTTTGCAGTTTTGCTTAAGGGGACCGTATGGTCTAGAAATTTGAAAAAATCGATTTTTTTTTTTTCGATATGTCGAAAGTATAGTATCTCAAGAATATACTGTGAAATTTTCATGCGGAAATTCTCAATATTACAGCTTCTACAGCCCATAACGCAGGTAGAGAGCGGTCCGCGCGCTCCTAACGGGTCTAGCGCTAACCGGTAACCTAATCGGAGCGCAGCAGCTGTCCCAATCCTTCTCCGAAAATATATACCTGTATATAGTACATACTATATACCTATATATACTTTTCCCTTCCCCGAAATATACCTATTGTCGAACATTTGTGAGGGAAACGGTCATTTCGCTTTCCCCTGACTTGATCAGTACAACGTTACGTTTTGACGAACCAACATCGAAAATTTTGAAATAAAATATTAGAAAATATGGATAGAAAGCAAGGCCGTGACTCTTCTAGACGACCATCTTCTGTAGGTCGCAAAAGATATTTCAAGGGCAATCGATTCACTATCGAAAATACTACTGATTTTACGAGCACGTCTGCGAAAAAATTAAAAGGCAATGAGGAATTGGAAGTAAACGTTAATCCTACTTTCAATTATTGCATCATCGAATTCAGCATGATATTTTTAACGTTGCAACAGTTGTTGAAGTGTAAAGATTGTAACGGTGCGGTCACTTTTAGCAAAAACGGACAACGTGGTCTAGGATTCAAACTCTCTGTGAAGTGTGAGTGTAAAGAAACTTTTATTATGTCTTCGCCGTTAATTGATAAGGCATTTGAAATCAACCGTCGACTTGTTCTCGCCCTGAGAATGCTTGGAGTAGGATTTGAAGGCTTGAAAAATTTCTGCGGTCTCATGGATCTTGGACAAGGAATTTGTAAGAGTACATATTACGGCATCGTGGACAATATAAAAATTGCAGCTGAAGCCGTCGCGAAAATCGTTTTCCAAAGAGCATTGAAAGAAGAAGTCGAGTTGAATGTAAAAGCTGGGCGTCCCGCGGATGAACTTTCTGTGTCTGGTGATGGATCGTGGGCGAAACGTGGATTCTCATCGCTTCTCGGTATTGCCTCGTTAATAGGGAAATACAGTAATAAAATTTTAGATGTTGTCGTCAAATGCAGTATATGTCAAGCCTGCTCTCAATGGAAAGGCCAAGAGGATACGATTGAATATGAAGCGTGGTATCGAGAGCATGAAGATCACTGTGACGCAAATCATACCGGAAGTGCTGGCAAAATGGAGGTAGACGGCATCGTGGAAATGTTCAAGAGATCGGAAGAGTTGTACAACGTAAAATACGCGAACTATATCGGAGACGGCGACACGAAAACGTTCAAAGCCTTATTGGACACAAAGCCTTACGGGGATGATTTTTTAGTTTGCAAAAAAGAATGTGTTTTGCATGTTAAAAAACGTTTGTACAAACGTGCTGTTGATGCGAAAAAAAAACATGCACAAATAAAGAAAGCAACAAAGAAATTGACAGAAAAAGAAGAGGGAAAAAAGACACAGCGGAAATCGATAAATAAAACACCGAAGCGTCAACAATTGACGAATAAATTATTGCAAGAGCTGTCAACTTATTACGGTCTAGCAATTAGACGTAATTCAGATTCGACTGAAGGGATGAGAAGTGAAATATGGGCAGCATATTATCACAAAATTTCAACAGATGAAAATCCGCAACACTCGTACTGTCCTCCAGGTTCCGAATCGTGGTGCAAGTGGCGTCAAAGTGAGGCTGCAGGTACTTTAGACACCTACGAGCACCCACCTGCTCTGTGCGATGAAGCACAAGAGATATTAAAACCAATTTATGAAGAATTGACAGCAGAGACTTTATTGGAAAGGTGTATTGGCAGTAATACGCAGAACAATAACGAAAGTTTCAATGCTTGCGTGTGGCACCTTGCGCCGAAACATCTGTTTGCCGGAAAAAAAATCATTGATATTGCCACTCACATTTCCGCTTGCATATTCAATGAAGGATTTGCATCCCTATTGAAAATAATGGAGACCATGGGCATAACAATCGGGCCACAAGCGGAGCAACTAGCGCAAAACCGAGACGAGCTGCGAGTATCGAGCGCCAACCGTAGGAGCACGGACAACTCCAAAGAGGCTCGGACAGCTCGAAGAAATGAAAGGAGTGAGGAAATCTTGAATTATGAACGTTCCGAAGGAATCCTATATGGTGCCGGAATCGCGGATTAACTGTAAGTATTCAAAATTTGCTCAATTTTTGAAAATATCTGTACCTCAAACTTTAAACTCATTTATCTCGAAACGACTTTTTTCGGCACTGCGCAGGTGAAAACAAAAAAACTGTTCAACCGAATCACTTGAAATTTGGATATGTTGTTCACAACATGTATGGCTATCGTCGGAACTACAATCATAATTTTATTTAAATAATTTCTTATTGTTTATACTAAAAAACTAGTGAAAAAAAAACCCGATTTTACGAATTTTTTTTCAAAAGCGCGCCATTTTGTCAATTTTTAATTTTTTCGATTTGTTCTAGTCCCGACCATAACTGCACTCTTTCTGATTAAGAATCTTCTTGAATTTTGTGTTTCAGATGAGTAGAAGTCTCGGATCGATCTTCACCGTCCGGGTCGGATTTTTCGAGAGGGTCGTCTTCAATGCCAATTATATGATAATAAACACTGTTTTTAAAATTAAAAAAAAATTTTTTGTATACTTAATAAAGGTAGTAATAAACCCGAAAAGTTAAAACATCGATTTTTAAATTTTTTATGGCAAAAAAAAAATCGTGAAAATAGGTGAAATTTTCGTGCTCTAGACCATACGGTCCCCTTAAAATTGCGTCCCGAATCCAGCATTTCTCGATGTACTACCTATTCTGAATCACCCTGTATAACTTCATAAAAATATATTTTTATAAAATATTTATAAAAAAGAATGAAATAAATTTCCAAAAAAGCCAAAAGTAGATACTAGTGAATTTTAAAAAGTGTGAAATAAAAATTGTTTTAAAAAACAAAAAACTCCCGACTGCTATAATATATATAACTTCATAAAAATATATTTTTATAAAATATTTATAAAAAAGAATGAAAGAAATTTCCAAAAAAAGATTTATTTTGAAACCCCCCCCCCCCCCCCCCCCCGCCAAAAGTAGATAGTAGTGAACTTGAAAAAGTGTGAAATAAAAATTGATCAGAAATAATACATATAGATAAAAAAATCATTCAATTGGTTAGTGTAACTCCATCGAAATTCAATTTTTATGGTTAATGTTAATTGACGGTAGGATAAGTTATTTACATGCGAAAAATAAAAATCAAAAAGTAATTATCAAAGTTAAATAATTGTACGAAAAATGTAGATGATTAAAAAAATGTACAATTTACATAAAATTAACAAATGTTATAATTATAATCGAATTTAATTGTGGTCGGGAGACGTCTCCATTTCTCATTTAATGACTTAGAGATTTCTCCCGACCACAATTAAATTCGATTATAATTATAACATTTGTTAATTTTATGTAAATTGTACATTTTTTTAATCATCTACATTTTTCGTACAATTATTTAACTTTGATAATTACTTTTTGATTTTTATTTTTCGCATGTAAATAACTTATCCTACCGTCAATTAACATTAACCATAAAAATTGAATTTCGATGGAGTTACACTAACCAATTGAATGATTTTTTTATCTATATGTATTATTTCTGATCAATTTTTATTTCACACTTTTTCAAGTTCACTACTATCTACTTTTGGCGGGGGGGGGGGGGGGGGGGTTCAAAATAAATCTTTTTTTGGAAATTTCTTTCATTCTTTTTTATAAATATTTTATAAAAATATATTTTTATGAAGTTATATATATTATAGCAGTCGGGAGTTTTTTGTTTTTTTTAGATTAGCTGTTTTTAGCATTTCCTCTGTATTTTCGAGTGGTTCTAGTACTGGGTTTCTACTTAAACCATCTGCTTCGGCGTTATCTTTTCCCGGAATATATTTAATTTCAAAGTCGTATTGTGACAAATAATAAGTCATCTCACCAAGTTCTTCATCCGTTCTAGCTTTTATGTTCATATTTTCTAATGGCTTATGATCCGAAAATACTGTAAACTTCCTTCCAATCAGCCAGTGTTGCCAATACTTTACCGCTTCTTTTATTGCCAGGCATTCTATATAAATTGTTTTTTTCTTTTTTGTGAATCGTTGAGTTTCTTCGAAAAATATGCCACTGGCTTTTCTTTACCATTATTTTGTATTTGTTTAAATATTGCACCAATGCCTTCTAGTGATGCATCTGTGTAAATTCTTATTGGTAAATTGTTATCAAATATTTCCAACACCGGTTGAGAATATAGTACCTTTCTTATGTCTTTAATAGCTTTTTCGCATTCTTCAGACCATATGAATTTCTCATTTTTCCGTAATAGTTTGTGCAACGGATCTAGCAATATTGAGCTTTTTGGTATATACTCATTGTAGAATTGATTTTTCCGAGAAACTGTCTAACATTCTTTTGCGTTTTCGGAGTGGGAAAATTTTGTATTGAGATTAAGTTGTCTTTCATTGGTCTTACTGTGTTGTTTTCTATTATGTGTCCGAGGTATTTCACCGATTTTGTTGCAAATGTACATTTTTTGAATTTCAGCCTGAAACCTTCATTTATTATTGCTTTTATTACTTTTTCTATATGTTCTATATGTTCTTTGAATGATTTCGAGAAAATTAGTATGTCGTCTATGTAATTTTCTGAAAAGTCTTTTAAGTTGTATTTTCTCAAGATATTGGATAAAATTCTCTGGAAAATAGCTGGTGCTGTTTTTAAACCGAATGGTAAACACGTCCATTGGAAGTGCCCCTCCTGTGTAACAAAACCCGTTTTCTGTCTATCTTCAATGTGTAGTGGAATTGATCAAAAAGCGGAATTCACATCTAGTGTCGTGTAGAATCTACAATTCCTTGTTTTTATTATTAAGTCGTCTATTAATGGGAACGGTTGAGCTTGTGGTATAATTATTTTGTTCAATTCTCGAAAATCTATACACAATCTCGATCGTTTGCTTTCCTCCCTTTTGAATGCTAGGGTTACTGGTGCTGCAAACGGGCTGTAAGATTCTTCAATTAATTTATTTTCTAGTAATCTTGCCACTTGATTTTCTATTTCTTTCTTATCTTCTATAGTACATCTATATGGCCTCTTACTACAATATTTATCTACCAGTAAGTCTATTCGAGCTTCGTAGTCTGTAACGGTGCCTGCGTTATATTTATTTTTAGCAAATACTGTGCTATACTTTTCTATAAGTTTTTCGATCTCTATTTTTTCTGTACCGTTCAAGTGATCTAACTTCATTTTGAACTCGTCTTCGTTTACATGTTCGTTAAAGTTCACTCTGACTTCTTCTATTTCTTTATTCTTATTTAGTGTATTTATCTTTCCTCCTATCCCTGTTTCTGTTTTTTCTGTCTGTATTTCTTCCTTTCGTGATATTTGTAGATTTTCATCCTGTAATAATCCGAATTTTTTTATCATCTAGACCAATAAGGAAATCTTCAAAATCATTTCTCTCTGCAATGAATACATCTACGTATTCCTCTTTACCAAACATTTTTACTTTTATGGTTACTAAACCTTTTGTCTGTGCCACACCATTGGCTGTTTTTAAAAATATTCTATTCGCATCTTCTGTCTTATCCTTTATCTCAACTAATTTTGGATTTATGAGAGAGACTTGGGAACCTGAATCATATGTTCCGTTTACTTCTAACTTTCCTTCCAATAATATTCTTAATTTAATCAATGGTGTGGTTATTCGTTTTTTTGGTCTGTATTTAAATCTACTTCTATCACTGAGTTGCTTTTGATCACTCTAGTTTCATTCTCGTTTTTTTTTTTTTAACCAGCATGAATCCTCTGGATGATATCTACTACCTTTGTTCATTTTTTCACAATTCCTACATGGCTTTTTTTCTTCAAATTTCTTCTTATTGTCTTGTCTTTCCTCTTTCTTTCTTATAAAGCTGTTTTTACTCACTAGATTCTCGCATTTTCTAAGTTCGTGTAGTAGTCCGGTCGAATCTTCGCAATTTTCTCTATCTATCTTGTTCCTAACAAATTCAGGCAATCCTGCTGCTATAAGCGTCACTAGAGTCTTTGTACTAATGTTATTGTCCATATCTAGTAACAATTTTTCTTTCTTCATAGCGTATTCCATCAGTGAGCCTTCTCTATACCTGTAGGATATAGCGTAAACTCCCGTGCTCCATCCTTTGTCCGCAAATGACTCCAAAAATTTCTCTTTCCATTCGGACCACTCAGCTTCCATGGTCAACGTTGTTAGTGTTGCTGAGTGCCAATCCAAACATGGCTTGTCCAGGAATAGTCTTAGTATCTCGATCTTCGTACTATCTTCGCTGATTTCAAATCTTCCACATTCCTTCTCAAATGTCTCCACCCATTGTTTTGCATTTGTGTGTTTGCATACAAATTTTTCAATCATAAATCTCTCCGCTACGTTCTTCAAATTTAGTTGATTTTCTTTCTTTTGTGTGGATTCTACTATCTTTGCTTCCACTATCCGTTCCAGATACATATCGTTGAATATTATATTGTCATCGTCATCAAAATAAATCTTCTCCATTGCCTCTGTGCATGTGATCCATATCATTCTTTCCTGACCTCTTTGATTGAGGCTTTTTTTCACTCTTTTATAATTCTCTGTTTTTGTCAGCTCATTGTGGTCACTCGCAAACTGTCCAGCTTCTGGCAACACATACCTCTCATTGTCCTCCGTTGTGATAGAGGTTATGGCAATTACACTAGTCTTTTTGTCGCTTGGTGATGCCATATATTTAAATGTGAATCCCAGTTTTCTTGCCATTATAAACAAGAATTGTCGTTTTATATTGCAATTCCCCCTTTTTTCTAAATGCAGGGGTGATAAAGTGAATGAAAATATGTTTCTCTGTAAACAAAGAAAAGAAACTTCCTTTATTCATTCTTTAACAATCCAGATACAATTATTTACGCTATTTATAACCTTACCTGTAAACAAAGAAACGACAATTTAAGTTTACTATTAACCCTTCTGTATTTTCACTACTAATTTCATTTGCAATATATCTTTCTTATCACTTTCATTTCTCTCTCTTTTTCATGTGTGCTCTATTGCGTCATGCCTGTTCTTGATTCTTCTACTCATCGTCGCTCTCCCTATCGGTGATTAAAGTAAAAGCGCGCGCAGAGTATGAGGAGCGCGGCAGATTCAAAACTAACGAAAGTATACTGTCTTTACATAGATATAATATTTTAATTTTATTTATTTTTTAATTATATATATATGTTATATATATGTTATATATATATATATATATATATATATATATATATATATATATATATATATTAAATTAATATAATAAAAATAATTCCGATGTTAATTAATAATTAATTAAGTTATTATTTTCGGGCAATTGATTTTCGATCACTGCACGCCACCAGTGAGAGAGAGAAGGAACGCGGCTGCACGTGCTGTCTCTCTCACTCAAGGGCGCACGTAAGAGGGGGTAGCCTCGTTCAGTGGGCCGGGTGACGGACAGTCGAGAAATGTAGATTATTGTTAAAAGAGCGTATGGCACACCTATTCGAGCGCGACTTACGCCTGTCTGTTCCTAAAGAAAGCACAGTTATCCCGAAACGTTCGATTTTATTTCGCTAAATCATCATATCTCAAGATTGGCCGAACGGATTTACTTGCAACAAAGACTAATAGAAAGAGAAAAATCGAAAAAAAATTGTCACCAATATTCAGATTTTTTGATCAAACGGTTCATCCGTCAGAACGGTTTGAAAACGCCATGACGTCATAAAACCGGCATATTCGCGTATATAAGAGTGCCGTAGGCCTCGCGCTGGCTTTTTTCTTTTAATACTTGGCGTCGAGCCGCTACCGCGTCTCTTGATCAAGTACGTGGGATTTAATTACGTTTATAAAATGTTCAATTATGTTCATATGCCATTTCTCTAATTAACGCTTTATTACAATGAATTATTATCCTATGACTTGGAAATACAAGGGCTTTAAAAAAAAATACACAATTGCATTAGCCTGCGTGAGCTTGAACGCTGCCACACTCTCATTTGTAATATTTGTAGTATAGTTTTATTGGTAACAAATTGATAAAAGTTTACTATCGTACGTAGCGCGGATACGCACAGAGTACTTGTCCGGCCCGAAAATTTTTCATAAAATTTGTCACATAAGTCAACATTAATCTACCATACATTTTGGCATTAACTAGTAAAGTAAACACAGCTAATTTGGAATCACAATATGCGGATTGTTTTGTATCCCAAATTATCCTCCTTTCCTTTACCCAATTGTTATCGATGAATTGATGCTCGTGTGGAGCATATCTCACGTTATTACACGGTACGTTTATTCCGGTTTTGTAACATCCGGGGGAAAACTGAAGTTACAGAACGTCTAAACGGTGCTGTACACCCGAAATAAGTAATCCGGTACCATTTACACGCACTTTTACACTGGTTTTTACTACAACAGGTTTTATAAAACGGAATAAGCCTGCCATGTAAGAGCGGTCATCAATTGATTGCATTCCAAGGCGGGTAAGATTCAAATCTGCGTCAGGAGGTCCGAATGTTCGGAGTGGTTGAAAAATTTACCGTGAACAAAAAAGCATATTTTTCGCTGATTAGTCGAAAAATTTTCGGACCGGACAAGTACTCTGTGCGTATCCGCTCTACGTACAATAGTAAACTTTTATCAATTTGTTGCCAATAAAACTATACTACAAATATTACAAATGAGAGTGTGGCAGCGTTCAAGCTCACGCAGGCTAATGCAATTCTGTATTTTTTTTTAAAGCCCTTGTAGTTCCAAGTCATAGGATAATAATTCATTGTAATAAAGCATTAATTAGAGAAATGGCATATGAATATAATTGAAGATTTTATAAACATAATTAAATCCGACGTACTTGATCATATATACCTTAGTAGATCTTTATTTATTTATCAACTTTTTGTAAACTCACAACATTTACGAGAATGAAATTATCACCTCTGTACAATTTGACTTAATTTGATAAGATAATGAGAGCGGTTACCCATAAAACTTTGTACGATGAGTTGTTTTTAGAAAGGATTTTTGTGCGGAGATCTTTGCATGAACGACTTAGACGGGTTTTTGTAAATTTTGGTGGGGATCGGTATTTTGGCGCTGGGTGGTAGGGGGGATTAACTGGAACGACTATTTGGGGGGCATAAATGTACTTGTCTCAGCGTTTTTCACAGCATTTATGCTGTTTTTGGCGAGGTAATATACTTAATTTGGAAATATGCCAACAACATAATATTGTTTATTGAAAAATATCCTACAGTTGTAAGAGTAAATGTATTAGATATTTTTATTTCTATCAATCAAGAAAAATATCATAACCGTATTTTGCAGCAAGGCTCAATGCTCTGGAACTCGTCCGATTCCAATTTACCAAACGGATTTGGAAAGCAGAAGTGTTCAGCTATAAAACGTCGATCTTCGTTTTTCATTTAAATGCTGAGAAATGGGTAAAAATTGCTCGCAAACATGAGCAAAAATGGCTGAGCGCCCGTGAGTCGTCGTGGAGTAGGGGTAGGGCAGCAGAAGCGGAGAAGGCGCATATATAGTAATACAAGCGCGCTGCACGCTAGTTATGAATCTTCGAATTTGATTATCTCGGCAACCAGTAGGGCTATCTTAACATATTTTTTTTAATTCTGGGGTAACTGGACCACCGGAAACAGATTCTGCACTCAGATTCCATGAAAAATCAGCGGATAACTTTTTTTTCTGAATTTTTTTTGCTACATGCCCTTATATCAATATGGCATGGATAAAATATTGTGAAATAGGTATGATGCTACCAGCCAAGGAGCTTATTTATTGGAGAACATAACAATCATTTTTATTAAACAGCTTTTGTACAGAAATCGTCCTTAATACTATCGATATTAATATTATTACATTCAAACTTGAATACAAATAATTAAATTAATCGTTTTCTTTTCGCGGAGTTCGAAATCTCCGATGCATTATCACAATTATTACTATGTACATGGATGGTAATATTTTTTTCACTTGAATTATCGTCCTCGATTTCACATCCATCCTCCGACTGAACTTGCAGATTTTTTTCTCAAAATTAAAACATGTACCTTCGTGACAGTGCACGCAGAGATACGTGCAGTTCAAACCATGTTTTTTGCAGCTGCACGAAGCATCTACGCACTCTTTTTTACTGCAGGAACACGAAATCTGATCAAGCAACTTCTGGGGAATTGGAGGATCGGTACTTCCTATCGGTATCAATCGGTTTCCCTTGACTTGCCATCCCCAGTCAGTTGATCTCAGATCCGTATTCCCTAACCACAGCTGCAACTGATAGAAAACTCGAGGCGCATGTTGTTTAGCTGCTCCTTCTGTCGGTGGAAGAGTCTCAATAGCGAATTTATTGTTTACTTTGACCTTACTGAAATTTAAGTATCGCAAATCATTTAACGAAAAGGAGCTTGAGTTTTCTATCAACTTCCTTTGATATTTGCTCGTGTACATTCCTCGGATCAACTTAGATGCACTGCAAGCTATCATATCGCAAGTGGCATGCTTGTTATAGAAAACTGAAGCTAACTCTACCAATTTTTCATGAGGAAATGAATCTATTAACTTATTTTTACCAATTTTGTAAAAGCAAGATGTATCGCATCCGCAGAATGCGTGTAAGAAAGGAGCTATTGCTTGTAAATGTGGATATTTAAATCTGTCACTACTATGAAATTCATTTGGTTTTGAGCCTTTGTTTTCTTTGCAGAAATAAATATTTTTCATATTGTGTGCCAGCTGCGAAAAGATAACGAGCAAGTCGACATTTTGGCCTACAAGAATAACTGTTGCCTCGGAATCTAAACGAGCATTCTCAATCGCAGTAACAACTGTGAGCCGATCGGCGTCTTCAGGAGCAATTTTCGTTCGAAAACCAGCTGCATGTAACGAAGCACAAATCATATCTATCAGTCTTGATTTGTTTTTTTCGTTACTGAGGAACTGTTTTTGGATTCCAGCAATGAGAGTATTTTTGTTAAAAGCAATTTCACGCCTAATGTTTTTTGATTGCCTACGCGAACGCTCAACAGATTTCATCGACAATGTCTCATCATCGGGGTAACCATCGAAAATGATGAAACTGTTTGGGGCGTAATGCCTTATCGCATACGAAACGTACTCGCTTAGTACGTCCTCTACTTTTTTATTATTTGGCCACACCACTTTGTGCAAAAAAAATCCACCGTCAACAACGTGTGTAATACATTTTTTCATTGAAATTTCGTGGGAAGAATTAAAATTCAAGTAAAACGCAGATTTAGTTGTTTTGCGCATGCCATTTTCATCAAATATAGGTAACGGTATCGGAGAAAGTTCGTAAGAGCTGCAGTATTCTTTCATATCATCTTGATTTTGGATATTTAATGAAATCTTTTGAAATATGAGTAACGGCGATATATGCACTTCTCCACGAACGACATTTTCCATTGTGGATTTCGCGGCCCCCAAATGCACGAGTTTGCTGTTTCTTTTGAATTTAACGTCTGTGAACCTTTTATTTGATGCATCATCCATCAAAACTTTCCCGATTTCGAAGGCCTTGTGACAATTTACGTTAGCTAAGTCACCAACCATTCCGTAATAAATTCCTATAATCTTATCCGTTTCGGGAAATGGGTAATATGTGCTAAAAAATTGCTAAACTTTCACTAAATCATCAGCATCTCTGGACATGCGAGAAAAGCGATTGTCGACATACTGTTCGGACGTAGCAAACGTCACATTACAAAATAACTCCATTGCATTGCCCACTTCTAGAAGAGCTACCCTCGATGAAACCCATTTCCCGATCACATTTTCTGTTAATCCGCGACCGTGCGTCAAACCTCCATTACATTTAATTGACCGTATCGATACTTGCTCGATCGTCATGTCAGACCACACCCCACACCAGAAACGATTTGAATGCCTTATCGTATAAAACCCTTGTTTACAATACGTGTCATACTCAACAATATCCATTATATTTTTCAAATTCAACATTTGATGCAGATATAAGAGAGAAGCTTTAGCGTACAAATGATGACCTGAGGCGAAAAAAGGGTATCATTAATTGTACTGTTTGTAGGTGCAAGTTAAAATTTCCAGATCTCTCAGCATCTATATACCTTTGGATTAAACAGATCAATTTAAAATATTGTACCCACAGTTGACTGGTTGGGCCATTTTTTTCAATGTCACCAATAACTGATACGAATTTTTCCTGTATGTCTTTCATTAATGGATTTACCAACAAATTTCCAACGGTTTCTTTTCCAACTTTTGTCAGGCTTTCATCCAAAAACATTTTTTCATCGACCGTTGGTTGAATTTTTTCGAAAATCATGATAGCAAGTGCCGCTTGCACTAAGAGATGGCCTTTCACAGATCTGGAACACGCATTACCCGCTAAAGCTTTATCCGATGACAAGTTTGCATATATAGTGCAAAACACATCTTTGTGACCGCTACCTGCCATTATATTGCCAATTGAACCAAGAAATGACATTAGCAGATGAAACCCACCTAAACGTGAAATAACTGAGCGTACATTGTGGAGATCGTTATCAGGATCAATAGAAGCAACAATTTCACTAGCTTTCATGTACAGAGGTAAGTCGAACGTGACAAAACAGTGCTTTTGATTATTTTTGTTTGCTCTCTGCCTAGCATCTATCAAAGCGGTTAAAATGGTGGTATGGTCACTTGGCGGTGCTTTAATGAACGGCAATGCTATTACTCTTGTTGTACAAAAATCTCTGTTAAAAGCATGGTTTTTATTCATAAATCCATGCCAATTTGCTGTAATTTGTGGTGCGGTAAGCTTGCCGTAAAAATATAACAAGTCAATCGTTTCAATTTGAATCGTGAAATCAATACGGTCCATTTCTTTCCAATTATTCATAATCACACTATCCAATTTGAATGGCTTATTATTTTTGAAATCATTCAGCGGAAAAAAACCATACGTGTCGCTGGTGTTCGACGATAATGCTCCTTTTAAGCGAGGGATACTGTTTTCAAATGACACGGAGGTTGATGGAGTCACACACATTATACCACCCATACAATGAAAGGTATTTTTACCGTCAATCGTAGCTGTATTATGATCAGCATTATCATAAACAAACTGCAAGTATGTGTCGGAAACGAAATCGAAATTTGGTGGACAATTTATAAGCGAATTTTCGAATTGGATGGTCTCGGAGTACGAGGCACAAAGACCTATATTATGTAAGCAGTCGATGAGTCCTCTTACAGCAAATTTCGTGTGCATCATGCACGAAAGCCCTAATGGAATGGGCGAAGCAAATGATCGCGGTCTAACGGAAGACATTAAAATATGGGCTGCAGCAACAATTTTATTCTCCCATTTAGCTCAAGACCCATTTTTCGGAGTGCATTTATGCGTTTTAATTAAATTATCGAGAAATAATTTTAACGTTTCTGGAATGCCTTCAGCAACGTTATTGACAAAATCAGTTGGCGAATTATAATTGTCTGTATCATATTTCATTGCTCGGATGTCCTGCAAAATAATATGGGCGGCCAACTCGACTATTCTTAATTTTTCTTCTTTCTCATCAGTTTTACGATTGGAATACCAGTTTTCTTCAAGGGTTTTTCCCAACGTTTGCTTGAAGCAGATGAACCGATCACATATTGTTGCATGAATTACTATTTCATCATCGAAGTGCTGTTTCAAAAATTGCTCAATTCTATCGAGTCGGGGTACATCAGTTTCCCCGTGTTTACTCATGTATTCTTGTATGATCGCTTTCAATGAAAACTGACACTCTTCGCTATTTTCTACGATGTAATTAATAATGAAAGATAACAAATCAGTCATATCGTCGCTAATAGGTCTTCCGTGAATATTATTTGTACGATATTGATAAAATATGCACAAACATTTTTTATGATACGATACGTTATTATCAATATAGTAATTATCATCTTTGTTTCGTAATGGATCTAAACGCGAAGATATTAATTTGTTAGTCTCAGTTTTTGGATAAATTTCTAATTGCGCAATGGCATTATCAATAGTGTTCTGTTTCGTTACACGGCGGCACCATTGTCCATTGTTGAACAAGGTACTTGAACAAAAAAACAGTTCGTCGCATAATCGAACGTGCGTCCATCTTGACTCCGTTTTCGATTTTTTCGCCATGTTTCTACCGATTCCTTCAACGCTATTTTTATATTCGATTCCCGTGAATACATGGTTTGACAGGTTTTATGTACGGTTTCCTTTTGCAATTTTTGCAGCTTGAGATGTTTCCCATCTTTCCGTTTAATACTTGTTTGTATTAATCTATTGATAGCTCGTTCTTTTACCACGCAGGACTTGGAGGGTGCAGCGCGCTTGTCGCAAAGAAAACAGTTATCACTGCTATCTTCCCACATCTCATCACCTTCTTTATCTGATGCATTTTTGTCATGCCTGAAAAAAGTGCTCATGAAATATACAAATCTCAAATACATATGCAGATGTTACGTATTTTTGAACTAAAATCATTGCAATCATATTTACCTTGCATCAGCCGATGTAGATGCTTCTTTCAGATCGTATTCATTTGGAGACTCTATGACAACAGTTGTTTGGGTTGTTTTATATCATGCACTGGTCAGCTGGTCATTTAGAGAAAATGCTGAACCTATATACGATTGTTACGTTATAATTTTTGCAATAATATTTACGATTTCCGTTACTCAAAGTAGTTTAAAGATGACAGATAATCCACCAAACCTCAGCTCGATTTTTCGAAATTGAAAGTTTTCGATGTGGTTTGACCAATAACAAAAAGGCTCTGTCAGCGTACGCACGACGATTGCCATAATCCGCTGACTGAGGCTTTTTGTAATCGATGAAACCGGGTAGAAAAATATCAATTTCGGAAATTGCAATTATCTCTAGCACCCAGAGAGGCGGGATACTGAATGGTGCATCAACTTAAATTGCATGCACACATAACAAAAATTTTAAACTCACCTCGTACAATAACTCTACAATTTTGATGCACTTAAAATAGTTTAAATCACACTGAACTCAAACGGGTTACTCGCAAAAATTGTTTATCAAAGATACAGCTATAATACTCGTAGCGTGTACGAAGGGTGCGTGCCAACTAAATGAATATGGTCGAAAAAGCAGTTGGCGTCGCTTCGCCTTTCCGCCTTATCCTAAAAACTTCTCGAAAATTCCATTATGCTAGACGATGACACATCGGAAGAAAGAGGTGACGCAAAACATCGAATTAGGGAGCTGCTCCGAAATGAAGGGTATTACTATATATACACGTCCCTACTTTTGGTCAAAAACTCGAGGGGAAGCCGTCACGTCCTTCGTTGAATTGCCTATACCTGGTAATCTCCAAGGGACAGACTCATAAACCTCGTTCAACCACTTTTCACCGCTATTGTTCCTCGCATGAATTTGCAGCCAAATTTGTAAGCAGTTTTCGACTATTTTACAATATTATATCCATACCATATTGATATAAGGGCATGTAGCAAAAAAAAATCAGAAAAAAAGGTTTTCCGCTGATTTTTCATGGTATCTGAGTGCAGAATCAGTTTCCGGTGGTCCAGTTACCCCAGAATTAAAAAAAATATGTTAAGAGAGCCCTACTGGTTGTCGAGATAATCAAATTCGAAGATTCATAACTAGCATGCAGCGCGCTTGTATTACTATATATGCACTTTCTCCGTTTCTGCTGCCCTACCCCCACTCCACGACGACTCTCGGGCGCTCGGCCGTTTTTGCTCATGTTTGCGAGCAATTTTTACCTATGTCTCTGCATTTAAATGAAAAACGAAGATTGACGTTTTGTAGCTGAATACTTCTGCTTTACAAATCCATTTGGTAAATTGGAATCGGACGACCTCCAGAGCATTAAGCCTTGCTGCAAAATATGGTATGTACAACTTGTGATTGTAATTACGCGGAAACTGATTATTCGACAGCGTCTGAGTTTCGCACACAGGAAGTACGTATCGATATCTACTATCTTGCGAAGAGCCTGCACTACAGCTCGATAAATGGCGACGTTATGAATTTTTGAAAAAGTGCTATTTTTTTCGGATATTTTGGGTTTTCTCCCTTAATAATGAACCGATCGTATTTTTTCAGCTATCATTTTCTTCGTATTTCAATTCTCTACAATTCGTCCATTGGGGCCGATCACATTGATCCATTAGTTTTTCTTTTATAAGCAAAAAATCAAAAAAAATGTGTTTTTTTGCACTAAATTGTTAATAAAAAAAAAAAGGAAACGCGACTCTCGAGCCGAATTTTGTGCAATTAGCATAGGGGAGCTCGTCCGATTGTAATGGCATCCTGGCATCCTGTTATTATTGTTGTCAAGTAAAAACCTTTATTTGCTTGGGCTATATAGGGAGAATGTATTGACTCCGGGATATTGTATCTGAGGATATCTTGTCCCGAGAATATTTTGACTCCGGGATACTGTGTCTCAGAATATTTTGTCCCGAGGATATTTCGACTCCGGGATATTGTGTCTCAGGATATTTTGACCGGGAAATTTTGTCCTAGGACGAATTGCCAATAATGTTGTTGAATTAAATTTTTTTTGAAATTTATCAAATTCGAATTTCGGTGATTGGAGTGAACTCCAACACCCAACAAAATTATGTTTGAGGACAGACAAAATTATGTTTGAGGAATAATAGAATGCTGATGAATGTTTTATGTAGCTTGGCGTGAACTTCACATGTCGCAAATCACACCCGCAGAGTTTTTAGATAAAGTAGCGTCCCTCGAAGGCAACATCAACCATATTATCAGCCAGGTGGATCAAGAGGAATAGGAAGGTCTTCCAGACGACGCGCTCGTTCAATCTCCGGTCGTAATTCCTGTAGGTAACATATTTAAATCTATATTATTGCAAGGTTGATCTGCAACTTGATGGTAATTGATTAATATTATGCTTGACCAGATCGCGATCCAGATTAAGAGCGCGAGCTATTCGAAGAGGAACTGCCCCATTGGCTTTTGGACAATGTTCCAATAGCGGCAGAAATAGCAGAAAACGGTAATTACAATCAATTTATTCGTTGTACATTGTATGTATAATAAACTCGATAGTTAACTGCCTTTTGTAGATATGAATTTGCACCAAAATTTTATTTTATTTTTCGCTAATGTCATAAGAGTAAACTCAATTTTCTAAATGAGGTCTGACTTTGTGTAAAGTTATACGTTATCATTTATTTGTTTAGACTCTTCGGATACCGAATCGGAGACGACAAACGCCAGCGAATCGGAAGTTGAGGACGTGGAACAAATCGGTAAGAATGTAGTATCTGAATCTAGGAAGATTCGTCCTTGGAAAATTCGCCCCGGGAAATTCGTCCCCTGAAAATTCGTCTCCCGGAAAACTCGTCCCCGGAAAATTCGTCCCGCTTTATATACATTGCTTTGAAAAATTCGGTATGTAACTAGCTGATAACAATAAAGTCCATAACTCCCGGGAGAGAGAAAGAGAGAAAGAGAGGGGGGAGAGAGAGAGAGAGAGAGAGAGAGAGAGAGGGGGGGGGGGAGAGACTGAGAGAGAGAGAGAGAGAGAGAGAGAGAGAGAGGGAGAGAGAGAGACTGAGAGAGAGAGGGGAGGGAGAGAGAGACTGAGAGATTGATTGATTGATTGATTGATAAATTTATTTACACAGGACAAGTCCATAGGGCTAAGAATACAAAAAATAAAGTTATATACACTTTTTAACAAAAACGGTTTAACAAGGTATAGACAATTTGTTTCGTTGAACGATAATTTATATTAATGATGGCTGATACTGTGACGCAAATTATATATGGCGTAGGGGTTCTATCGCATACAACGTTGTCTTTAATATCGATAATCTTAACAACTATAGTATAGTATACGTGATAAGTATAAGTATTATGAGAGTAAGAGAAGGGTTTAACAGTAAAGGAACGTGTATTAAGCAGAGATGTGACTGATCAAACTCATAACCATATAAAATAGGTAAGAGCAAAAATAAAAATAGGATGCAGAGGTAATAAGTACAGCTACACAATATACGAAAATATAGATCGTAGAAACGAAGCTGCAGAGTATCTAAAAACGGTCTAATTTGATCAATCGTCTAGTTCGAAAAGATGTGAAAATAGGTGGGTTTTGAAAGTATTAACAGTTGGACTCGAGCGAATTTCAATCGGTAGAGAGAGCCACAGATAAATGGCTGATGAAACAAAAGAATTTCTACAAGTCGCGGTGCGATGCAAAGGAATGTGAAATACGTTCGGAGAGCTACGACTAACAGCCCCCTCGCAGTGTATTTGCTCTTTGAAAAAGCTCTGTCAGGTAAGAAGGTGCCTGGTTATTTATAATACGGAAGGTGACAGTACCAATAAAATAAGTTTTTCGTGATCTGACGGTTAGCCATCCCAACTGCCTCTGATACGGAGTTATATGCTCGTCTCTCTTTAGGTTAAATATGTAGCGAATTCCGCTATTAATAATACTTCAAGTTTATTGTTCAATTCTTACGTGAGGTCATTATATACAGTACAGCAATAATTTAAATGAGGGAACAGCAGTGCGGTAACTAGCATGGTTTTTATCACTGTTGATAAAATCCTGCCGTGATGGCGTAAACGGTACAGCACCAGATTAGCCTTACTAGAGATTAAGGGAGACTTTGTCCTTGGAGTGCCATATTTCAGGTGTTTACATTTTATTTTTTTTAAAGGAAACGAGTAATGCTTTTTGAGTGCGGTTTTTTTCTTGCTTTTATTCATGATATACAGAACGTTAAGAAATTTAAAAAAAAACCAAAATGGCGGCCGTTGCAGCTCCGCGAAAATAGGTCCTCAAATCGCGGGAGGTAAACGGCTGACATCACTGCCCCCTCTTTGTTGATCTGAAACACAAATTCAAAGCATATTATCAATCTGTGACCCTTTGGTCATGGAATGACGGATAGGGTTTTCGTTTAGTACAAATTTCGGTAAATGGCGGCAATTTAAAAAAAAATCGAATTTTCGCGTTTTTTTCGCATAAAAAGATAAATAATAAATGCAAAAATGTATCTATCGAAAAAACGATCCGTCATTCCGTGAAGACATATTTTCTGAGTATGCTCTCCAAATTTCAGGTCGATATGTTAATTACAGCGGTCAGGAGAATGTCAGCCATTTTTAAAAACGTGTTTTCGAGAAAAACGCGTTTAAAGTTTTGTAATGTGTTTACACAAATGTGTTTATAATTATCGCTAATCGGCAATGCCTGGTCCATAGAGGCATCCCTCCTCTTCTTCTAGCTGCTCATGTTGAGCCGCTAACATCTCCCGCTGCTCAATCCGGGCCTTTTTTGCTGCGTCGGTCACCTGCCTCTCCGCGCGCTCGATCCTTGCTTTGTCCCGTGAATGGACCCAGCTCTCGGCGAATGTGCCAATTCGGACACCCATGAGATTCATGGCAATTAACAATGATTCCTCACCTTCGTTGAAGATAATCACTGCTAATTCCGTGGCAATATTGACCACATCTGCGCCGGAATGAAGATGTTTGGGCGCACGCATCCAAATCATTTTATTAAGTGACTCATTACTGTTTTGAGTATGAGCACCCAAACATCTTTCGAGCAAATCGTCCGACGACAAGTCTTTGTAAATTGGCTCGATGGCCTTCAGAACAGTGTTACTAAGAGGAGCCTTGTGCTTATATAAAGACAAAGTATCCGACGCTTCAGCTTTACGCCACGTACACCAGCTGTTTTCTCCTGGGGGACACTTCTCATGCTGGGGTTTATTATCCGTGGAGCTCTTGTGGTAATCCATGGCCCATATCACGTCCTTCATGGCTTCCACAGAATGTGAATTTCGGCGGATAGCAAGGCCATAGTATTTAGTGAGTTCTCCGATCGCTTTATCTGTGAGTTTGCTTGCCCCTTTTCCTCCGAGTCCCTTGGTTCCTTTTTTCATATTTCTCAATCTCGTTCCCATTCTTTTTTCGACGTGACCAATACATACTTTTTTTTTGACAGTAACGTCATCATAGGGATTAGCTTCAAGCAATCCCTTAAACGTTTTACTGTCACCATCTCCGACGTAAGTGACGTATTTGACTCCGTGCTGTTCTACCGATCGGAGAAACATTTCGGTGATTCCGTCGGTTTCCATCTTTCCTGCAGAACCGTCGTGGTTTGCGGTGCAAGTTTCTACGTATGTTTCCTTCCATTCATCGTAACCAGCAGGATCTTCATCTTTTTTTCTCCCAAAAGCTGCAAGATTGGCAAAACTTCGATTTGACCATGGCGTCGACAACTTTTTTGGTGTGGTATCCAATGAGACTAGTCACGCCAATGAGAAATGAAAACCCTCTCTTTTTCCACGTGCCATCTCCTGAAACGATGAAGTGATCTTCCTGTAGTCCTCGAGAAACGTTTTCTTTCTTCTCCTCTGCTACAGCTTTCTTCAAAACCATGTCGTAAACCGATTTCGTCGCGATTCGTATATTTTCTACACAAGCGTAATATATTGTGGTCGTCATCCCGCTGCAAATGTCCATCATGCCACAAAACCTGCTCAAACCGTTTATTCCGAGGCCTAATAAACGGAAAACAAACATGATTCGGCGATTTATTTCATAAGCTTTACCGATAAGTGGACACGAAGCAACACTTTTTTCCCCGCACTCGCATTTTAAATTCAGTTCGAAACCGATGTCTCGTCGATCACGCATGGAAAAAGCGATTCGTCCGTTGCTCTCTTTACACAAAACGTTATCGGATAAAAAGTTAAAAACTAATACGAAGTTCAAAAAGCAGTACACTGAATCAACACTTAGTTCATAACTTCCCAATTTGCCACTTTGTAAAATTTTCTGCTCTGACGCGCTTGTGAGCGACTTGCTCTTTTCAAATTCCCAGCGATTAGGGGGTTGCGGATGCGATCTTTTGCGCCCGTACTGTTTCGGATGATCTTTTGTACCCTTTCGAGGCATATTGCGCACAAATTTTCGATAAATTACTTGAAAATAACGAAAAACAAAAAACACAGACGCTACGATGTTTTCGCTTTCAATGCCAGACTGAAATAACCGTTGCAAAATCGATAAAGGAGAAAGTAGGGACCCTATTCAAAGGTTTCTAAGCATCAAAGGCTCTGTATACCTGCGTCAGACGCGCTGAGACCTGCAGGAACCCAACTAGCCGGGCGCCCCGCTGAGACGGTCAGAGCGCGCTGACGGTGTCAACTTCAAACGCGTTTAAAATATCGTAAACGTTCGAAATCCGGGAAACGCTTCGACTGATTTATTTCTACTTACATGTAGATTAAGAATCCGTAATAAAAAAAATTGATTTTTTGAAAATTTCAAGGACAAAGTCTCCCTTAAGTTTATATGTTTTTTCCAGGATAAATTAGCCGACATCAGGGTTGCAAATAATACATTATTTTTTTTAATGCATTATCATTTTCATTAACCATTAAAATTAAATGGTTAGTGGAAAATATTTCTATTAACCATTAAAATTAAATGGTTAATGAAAAATATTTCCATTAACCATTTATTTAAATGGTTATAATGGAAATTATTTCCAATAACGATTAAAATTAAATGGTTAATAGAAAATATTTTCATTGACCATTAAAATTAAATGGTTAATGGAAACTATTTCTATTAACCATTTAAATTAAATGATTAATGGAAATATTTTCCATTAATCATTTAATTTTAATGGTCAATAAAAATATTTTCCATTAACCATTTAATTTCAATGGTCAATCAAAATATTTTCCACTAATTATTTAATTAAATGGTTAATGGATATATTTTCCATTAACTATTTAATTAAAATTAAATAATAGTAATGGAGGTTTCCTCGGTTACTGGTACCGGCAGTAGTTTCGGCTTGGGTCAAAATGACCCGATGGTAGTAATCGAGGCTCACTCGTTTACCAGAAGCAGTACCAGTTTTGATCTGGGTCAAAATGACCCTATGGTAGTAACCGAGATTTTCTCGGTTACAAATAGCGCGAGCGGTTTTGGTCTGGGTCAAACTGACCCAATGGTAATAACCGATGATTTCTCGTTTACTAGTAGCGGGAATGGTTTTATTCTGGGTCAAAATGACCCGATGGTAGTAACCGTGATTTTCTCCGTTACTAGTAGCGGGAACGATTTTTTTCTGGGTCAGAATGACCCAATGGCAGTAACCGTGGTTTTCCCGGTTACTAGTATCGGGAACGGTTCTATTCTGGGTCAAAATGACGCAATAGCAGTAACCGTGGGTTTTCTCGGTTACTAGTCGCGGGAGTGGTTTGTAGTCTGGATCGAAATGACCCAATGATAGTAACCGAAATTTTCTCGGTTACTAGTAGCGGGAACGGTTTTATTCTGGGTCAAAAAGACCCAATTGTAGTAACAGACCTTTTTTCGGTTACTAGTAGCGGGAACCGTGTTACGCTGGGTCAAAATGACCCTGTGGTAGTAACTGAAGTTTTCTCGGTTATAAGTAGCGAGAGCAGTTTTGGTCTGGGTCAAAATGACCCAAGGTAGTAACCGAGATTTTCTCAGTTACTAGTAGCGGGAACGGTTTTATTCTGGGTCAAAATGACCCAATGGTGGTAACCATGGTTTTCTCGGTTACTAGTGGCGGGAGTGGTTTTAGTTTGGGTCAAAATCACTCAGTGGTAGTAATCGAGGTTTTCTCGATTACTAATGGCGGGGATGGTTTCGGTCTGGTTCAAGTAGACCCAGTAAATTTTTATTGTCCTTTTACGTACTTGAAAAAATGCTCTCATCACGGTGATTGTGACGAATAATAAGGGGGGAAAACTATTGGAGCATTATATACACTTTATTATCTCACTTTCTAATGACTAGGTGTTCCCTTCGGACTACATATCTATGAGAATTCATCCCGCACTTATATGAACTTCTATATATGTACGCAAAATGATTTTGATGCGTAGTGCTATGCTCGTACAATTTACGTCTAAATCATAGAGTCGGTCTAGGAGCTTAACACAGAACATAATCAATTTCTTCCGTTGCTATGTCTACCCTGTATCCGTTTTAAATTTTTTTCGTCGACTACCCCCGCGGGCCAAGGGCAGTTGAGTGATTATATCCGAGGGAAAGGAGGAATTGAAAATCAAGAAAAGACAACGATTAAATTTTAGAAAAAGGTGAGAAGGCGGGGGCCATTGAGTTGAGGGGCCAAGGTACGCAAAAGAGAGCAACGAGAGAGAAAGAGAGAGAGAGAGAGAGAGAGAGAGAGAATTTTTCTTGAGTTTGACGTAAAAAATATTCTTTATTCTGTAAAATAATAGTAAAATATTTTAAATGCACTGTCCCAGACGCGGATTTTTCTCCGCCGAACTATTTTTTGGGGTGATTTTACGTAACTAAGAAAACCTTGGTTACTACCGTCGGGTTATTTCAACCCAGAATAAAACCGCTTCTGCTAGCTAGTAACCGAGAAAGCCTCGGTTGTTATCATTGGATCATTTAGACCCAGAATAAATCCGCTTGTGCTACTAGTAACCGAAAAACCTCGATTACTATCATTGGTTCATTTTGACCAGAACAAAACCACTCTCGCCACTAGTAACCGAGAAAACCACGGTTTCTACCATTGGATCATTTCGACCCAGAATAGAACCGTTCCCACTACTAGTAACCCAAAAAAAACTTCGGTTACTACAATTGGGTTATTTTGACCCAGAATAAAAACCGTTCCCGCTACTAGTAACCAATAAAACCACGGTTACCGCCATTGGGTCATTTTGACCCAGAATAAAACCGTTCCCGCTACTAGTAACCGAGAAAACCACGGTTACTGCCATTGGGTCATTTTGACCCAGAATAAAACGGTTCCCGCTACTAGTAACCGAGAAAATCTCGGTCACTACCATTGGGTCTTTTTGACCCAAGAATAAAACCGTTCCCGCTACTAGTAACCGAGAAAACCTCGGTT
>CAXDIM010000094.1:0-15351 GCA_963989365.1 Rhimphoctona megacephalus | reverse complement strand
TCATTGACGAAATACGAATAGCCGTTTATAGAAACGATTTTCACCGAAAATTCACGTTTTGCTTCGAAAACTGATACGAAATTCCGTTTTCTTTGGTAAGTTCGAGTAAAACGGTGATGTTTCTGTGTAATATCAGTTTTCACCACCAACCAGCATAAAATCGGGAAGAAATCATTGTCTATTGGCGAAATAAGATTTGCCGTTCACAGAAACGATTTTCACCGAAAACTAATAAGAAATTGCGTTTCCCCTGCCAAATTTGAGTGAAACGGTGATTATTCTTCGTAATTTTAGCTATTCACTTCCAAACAGCATAAAAACGTGAAGAAATCATTTTTCATTGCCGAAATAAGATTTAGCGTTCATGGAAACGATTTTCACCGAAAATTCACGTGTTTCATCGAAAACTGATACGAAATTGCGTTTTCTCTGGTAAATTTGAGTGAATGGGTGATTTTTCTTCGCAATTTCAGTTTTCACCACAAAACAGTATAAAAACGTGAAGAAATCCTTTTATATTGACGAAATAAGATTTGGCGTTCATGGAAATGATTTTCACCGAAAATTCACGTCTTGCATCGAACACTGATACGAAATTGCGTTTTCTGTGGTAAATTTAAGTGAAACGGTGATTTTTCTTCGTAATTTTAGTATTCACTGCCAAACAGCATAAAAACGTGAAGAAATCATTTTTTATTGACGAAATAAGATTTGGCGTTCATGGAAACGATTTTCACCGAAAATTCACGTTTTGCATCGAAAACTGATACGAAATTGCGTTTTCTCTGGTGAATTTAAGTAAAACGGTGATTTGTCTGTGTAATTTCAGTTTTCACCACAAAACAGTATAAAAACGTGAATAAATCATTTTTTATTGAAGAAATACTATTAGCCGTTTATAAAAACGATTTTCACCGAAAAGTCTCGCTTATTCTTCGAAAACTGATACGAAATTTCGTTTCCTCTGCCAAATTTGAGTGAAACGGTGATTTTTCTTGGTAATTTTAGTATTCACTGCCAAACAGCATAAAAACGTGAAGACGTCATTTTTTATTGACGAAATAAGATTTGGCGTTCATAGAAATGATTTTCACCGAAAAGTCACGTTTTGCATCGAAAACTGATACGAAATTGCGTTTTCTTTGGTAAATTCGAGTAAAACGGTGATTTTTCTGTGTAATTTCAGTTTTCACCACCAACCTCTCTCTCTCTCTCTCTCTCTCTCCCTCCCTCTCTCTCTCTCTCTCCCTCCCCCCCTCCCCACCCCCTCTCTCTCTCTCTCTCTCTCTCCCCCTCTCTCTCTCTCTCATCGAAAACTGTTACGAAATTGCGTTTCCTCTGCCAAATTTGAGTGAATCGGTGATTTTTCTTCGTAATTTCAGTTTTCACCACGAAACAGTATAAAAACGTGAAGAAATCATTTTTTATTGATGAAATACGATTAGCCGTTTATAGAAACGATTTTCAACGAAATTTCACGTTTTTCATCGAAAACTGATATGAAATTGCGTTTTCTGTGGTAAATTTAAGTGAAACGTTGTTTTTTCTTCGTAGTTTCAGTTTTCACTACAAAACAGTATATATAATAACAGTATATCCAAAATAAGATTTGGCGTTCATAGAAATGATTTTCACCGAAAATTCACGATTTTCATCGAAAACTGATACGAAATTGCGTTTTCTTTGGTTAATTCGAGTGAAACGGTGATTTTTCTGTGTAATTTCAGTTTTCACCACCAACCAGCATAAAATCGGGAAGAAATCATTGTCTATTGGCGAAATAAGATTTGCCGTTCACAGAAACGATTTTCACCGAAAACTAATAAGAAATTGCGTTTCCCCTGCCAAATTTGAGTGAAACGGTGATTATTCTTCGTAATTTTAGTATTCACTTCCAAACAGCATAAAAACGTGAAGAAATCATTTTTTATTGCCGAAATAAGATTTAGCGTTCATGGAAACGATTTTCACCGAAAATTCACGTGTTTCATCGAAAACTGATACGAAATTGCGTTTTCTCTGGTAAATTTGAGTGAATGGGTGATTTTTCATCGTAATTTCAGTTTTCACCACAAAACAGTATAAAAACGTGAAGAAATCCTTTTATATTGACGAAATAAGATTTGGCGTTCTTGGAAATGATTTTCATCGAAAATTCACGTCTTGCATCGAACACTGATACGAAATTGCGTTTTCTGTGGTAAATTTAAGTGAAACGGTGATTTTTCTTCGTAATTTTAGTATTCACTGCCAAACAGCATAAAAACGTGAAGAAATCATTTTTTATTGACGAAATAAGATTTGGCGTTCATGGAAACGATTTTCACCGAAAATTCACGTTTTGCATCGAAAACTGATACGAAATTGCGTTTTCTCTGGTGAATTTAAGTAAAACGGTGATTTGTCTGTGTAATTTCAGTTTTCACCACAAAACAGTATAAAAACGTGAATAAATCATTTTTTATTGAAGAAATACTATTAGCCGTTTATAAAAACGATTTTCACCGAAAAGTCTCGCTTATTCTTCGAAAACTGATACGAAATTTCGTTTCCTCTGCCAAATTTGAGTGAAACGGTGATTTTTCTTGGTAATTTTAGTATTCAATGCCAAACAGCATAAAAACGTGAAGACGTCATTTTTTATTGACGAAATAAGATTTGGCGTTCATAGAAATGATTTTCACCGAAAAGTCACGTTTTGCATCGAAAACTGATACGAAATTGCATTTTCTTTGGTAAATTCGAGTAAAACGGTGATTTTTCTGTGTAATTTCAGTTTTCACCACCAACCTCTCTCTCTCTCTCTCTCTCTCTCTCTCTCTCTCTCTCTCTCTCTCTCTCTCTCTCTCCCTCTCTCTGTCTCTCTCATCGAAAACTGATACGAAATTGCGTTTCCTCCGCCAAATTCGAGTGAATCGGTGATTTTTCTTCGTAATTTCAGTTTTCACCACAAAACAGTATAAAAACGTGAAGAAATCATTTTTTATTGATGAAATACGATTAGCCGTTTATAGAAACGATTTTCAACGAAATTTCACGTTTTTCATCGAAAACTGATATGAAATTGCGTTTTCTGTGGTAAATTTAAGTGAAACGTTGTTTTTTCTTCGTAGTTTCAGTTTTCACTTCAAAACAGTATATATAATAACAGTATATCCAAAATAAGATTTGGCATTCATAGAAATGATTTTCACCGAAAATTCACGATTTTCATCGAAAACTGATACGAAATTGCGTTTTCTTTGGTTAATTCGAGTGAAACGGTGATTTTTCTGTGTAATTTCAGTTTTCACCACCAACCAGCATAAAAACGGGAAGAAATCATTGTCTATTGACGAAATAGGATTTGGCGTTCACAGAAACGATTTTCACCGAAAACTATTAAGAAATTGCGTTTCCCCTGCCAAATTTGAGTGAAACGGTGATTTTTCTTCGTAATTTTAGTATTCACTTCCAAACATCATAAAAACGTGAAAAAATCATTTTTCATTGACGAAATACGAATAGCCGTTTATAGAAACGATTTTCACCGAAAATTCACGTTTTGCTTCGAAAACTGATACGAAATTCCGTTTTCTTTGGTAAATTCGAGTAAAACGGTGATGTTTCTGTGTAATATCAGTTTTCACCACCAACCAGCATAAAATCGTGAAGAAATCATTGTCTATTGGCGAAATAAGATTTGCCGTTCACAGAAACGATTTTCACCGAAAACTAATAAGAAATTGCGTTTCCCCTGCCAAATTTGAGTGAAACGGTGATTATTCTTCGTAATTTTAGCTATTCACTTCCAAACAGCATAAAAACGTGAAGAAATCATTTTTCATTGCCGAAATAAGATTTAGCGTTCATGGAAACGATTTTCACCGAAAATTCACGTGTTTCATCGAAAACTGATACGAAATTGCGTTTTCTCTGGTAAATTTGAGTGAATGGGTGATTTTTCTTCGTAATTTCAGTTTTCACCACAAAACAGTATAAAAACGTGAAGAAATCCTTTTATATTGACGAAATAAGATTTGGCGTTCATGGAAATGATTTTCACCGAAAATTCACGTCTTGCATCGAACACTGATACGAAATTGCGTTTTCTGTGGTAAATTTAAGTGAAACGGTGATTTTTCTTCGTAATTTTAGTATTCACTGCCAAACAGCATAAAAACGTGAAGAAATCATTTTTTATTGACGAAATAAGATTTGGCGTTCATGGAAACGATTTTCACCGAAAATTCACGTTTTGCATCGAAAACTGATACGAAATTGCGTTTTCTCTGGTGAATTTAAGTAAAACGGTGATTTGTCTGTGTAATTTCAGTTTTCACCACAAAACAGTATAAAAACGTGAATAAATCATTTTTTATTGAAGAAATACTATTAGCCGTTTATAAAAACGATTTTCACCGAAAAGTCTCGCTTATTCTTCGAAAACTGATACGAAATTTCGTTTCCTCTGCCAAATTTGAGTGAAACGGTGATTTTTCTTGGTAATTTTAGTATTCACTGCCAAACAGCATAAAAACGTGAAGACGTCATTTTTTATTGACGAAATAAGATTTGGCGTTCATAGAAATGATTTTCACCGAAAAGTCACGTTTTGCATCGAAAACTGATAAGAAATTGCGTTTTCTTTGGTAAATTCGAGTAAAACGGTGATTTTTCTGTGTAATTTCAGTTTTCACCACCAACCTCTCTCTCTCTCTCTCTCTCTCTCTCCCTCCCTCTCTCTCTCTCTCTCCCTCCCCCCCCCCCTCCCCCCCTCTCTCTCTCTCTCTCTCTCTCTCCCCCTCTCTCTCTCTCTCATCGAAAACTGTTACGAAATTGCGTTTCCTCTGCCAAATTTGAGTGAATCGGTGATTTTTCTTCGTAATTTCAGTTTTCACCACGAAACAGTATAAAAACGTGAAGAAATCATTTTTTATTGATGAAATACTATTAGCCGTTTATAGAAACGATTTTCAACGAAATTTCACGTTTTTCATCGAAAACTGATATGAAATTGCGTTTTCTGTGGTAAATTTAAGTGAAACGTTGTTTTTTCTTCGTAGTTTCAGTTTTCACTACAAAACAGTATATATAATAACAGTATATCCAAAATAAGATTTGGCGTTCATAGAAATGATTTTCACCGAAAATTCACGATTTTCATCGAAAACTGATACGAAATTGCGTTTTCTTTGGTTAATTCGAGTGAAACGGTGATTTTTCTGTGTAATTTCAGTTTTCACCACCAACCAGCATAAAATCGGGAAGAAATCATTGTCTATTGGCGAAATAAGATTTGCCGTTCACAGAAACGATTTTCACCGAAAACTAATAAGAAATTGCGTTTCCCCTGCCAAATTTGAGTGAAACGGTGATTATTCTTCGTAATTTTAGTATTCACTTCCAAACAGCATAAAAACGTGAAGAAATCATTTTTTATTGCCGAAATAAGATTTAGCGTTCATGGAAACGATTTTCACCGAAAATTCACGTGTTTCATCGAAAACTGATACGAAATTGCGTTTTCTCTGGTAAATTTGAGTGAATGGGTGATTTTTCATCGTAATTTCAGTTTTCACCACAAAACAGTATAAAAACGTGAAGAAATCCTTTTATATTGACGAAATAAGATTTGGCGTTCTTGGAAATGATTTTCATCGAAAATTCACGTCTTGCATCGAACACTGATACGAAATTGCGTTTTCTGTGGTAAATTTAAGTGAAACGGTGATTTTTCTTCGTAATTTTAGTATTCACTGCCAAACAGCATAAAAACGTGAAGAAATCATTTTTTATTGACGAAATAAGATTTGGCGTTCATGGAAACGATTTTCACCGAAAATTCACGTTTTGCATCGAAAACTGATACGAAATTGCGTTTTCTCTGGTGAATTTAAGTAAAACGGTGATTTGTCTGTGTAATTTCAGTTTTCACCACAGAACAGTATAAAAACGTGAATAAATCATTTTTTATTGAAGAAATACTATTAGCCGTTTATAAAAACGATTTTCACCGAAAAGTCTCGCTTATTCTTCGAAAACTGATACGAAATTTCGTTTCCTCTGCCAAATTTGAGTGAAACGGTGATTTTTCTTGGTAATTTTAGTATTCAATGCCAAACAGCATAAAAACGTGAAGACGTCATTTTTTATTGACGAAATAAGATTTGGCGTTCATAGAAATGATTTTCACCGAAAAGTCACGTTTTGCATCGAAAACTGATACGAAATTGCGTTTTCTTTGGTAAATTCGAGTAAAACGGTGATTTTTCTGTGTAATTTCAGTTTTCACCACCAACCTCTCTCTCTCTCTCTCTCTCTCTCTCTCTCTCTCTCTCTCTCTCTCTCTCTCTCCCTCTCTCTGTCTCTCTCATCGAAAACTGATACGAAATTGCGTTTCCTCTGCCAAATTTGAGTGAATCGGTGATTTTTCTTCGTAATTTCAGTTTTCACCACAAAACAGTATAAAAACGTGAAGAAATCATTTTTTATTGATGAAATACGATTAGCCGTTTATAGAAACGATTTTCAACGAAATTTCACGTTTTTCATCGAAAACTGATATGAAATTGCGTTTTCTGTGGTAAATTTAAGTGAAACGTTGTTTTTTCTTCGTAGTTTCAGTTTTCACTACAAAACAGTATATATAATAACAGTATATCCAAAATAAGATTTGGCATTCATAGAAATGATTTTCACCGAAAATTCACGATTTTCATCGAAAACTGATACGAAATTGCGTTTTCTTTGGTTAATTCGAGTGAAACGGTGATTTTTCTGTGTAATTTCAGTTTTCACCACCAACCAGCATAAAAACGGGAAGAAATCATTGTCTATTGACGAAATAGGATTTGGCGTTCACAGAAACGATTTTCACCGAAAACTATTAAGAAATTGCGTTTCCCCTGCCAAATTTGAGTGAAACGGTGATTTTTCTTCGTAATTTTAGTATTCACTTCCAAACATCATAAAAACGTGAAAAAATCATTTTTCATTGACGAAATACGAATAGCCGTTTATAGAAACGATTTTCACCGAAAATTCACGTTTTGCTTCGAAAACTGATACGAAATTCCGTTTTCTTTGGTAAATTCGAGTAAAACGGTGATGTTTCTGTGTAATATCAGTTTTCACCACCAACCAGCATAAAATCGGGAAGAAATCATTGTCTATTGGCGAAATAAGATTTGCCGTTCACAGAAACGATTTTCACCGAAAACTAATAAGAAATTGCGTTTCCCCTGCCAAATTTGAGTGAAACGGTGATTATTCTTCGTAATTTTAGCTATTCACTTCCAAACAGCATAAAAACGTGAAGAAATCATTTTTCATTGCCGAAATAAGATTTAGCGTTCATGGAAACGATTTTCACCGAAAATTCACGTGTTTCATCGAAAACTGATACGAAATTGCGTTTTCTCTGGTAAATTTGAGTGAATGGGTGATTTTTCTTCGTAATTTCAGTTTTCACCACAAAACAGTATAAAAACGTGAAGAAATCCTTTTATATTGACGAAATAAGATTTGGCGTTCATGGAAATGATTTTCACCGAAAATTCACGTCTTGCATCGAACACTGATACGAAATTGCGTTTTCTGTGGTAAATTTAAGTGAAACGGTGATTTTTCTTCGTAATTTTAGTATTCACTGCCAAACAGCATAAAAACGTGAAGTAATCATTTTTTATTGACGAAATAAGATTTGGCGTTCATGGAAACGATTTTCACCGAAAATTCACGTTTTGCATCGAAAACTGATACGAAATTGCGTTTTCTCTGGTGAATTTAAGTAAAACGGTGATTTGTCTGTGTAATTTCAGTTTTCACCACAAAACAGTATAAAAACGTGAATAAATCATTTTTTATTGAAGAAATACTATTAGCCGTTTATAAAAACGATTTTCACCGAAAAGTCTCGCTTATTCTTCGAAAACTGATACGAAATTTCGTTTCCTCTGCCAAATTTGGGTGAAACGGTGATTTTTCTTGGTAATTTTAGTATTCACTGCCAAACAGCATAAAAACGTGAAGACGTCATTTTTTATTGACGAAATAAGATTTGGCGTTCATAGAAATGATTTTCACCGAAAAGTCACGTTTTGCATCGAAAACTGATACGAAATTGCGTTTTCTTTGGTAAATTCGAGTAAAACGGTGATTTTTCTGTGTAATTTCAGTTTTCACCACCAACCTCTCTCTCTCTCTCTCTCTCTCTCTCTCTCTCTCTCTCTCTCTCTCTCTCTCTCTCCCTCTCTCTGTCTCTCTCATCGAAAACTGATACGAAATTGCGTTTCCTCTGCCAAATTTGAGTGAATCGGTGATTTTTCTTCGTAATTTCAGTTTTCACCACAAAACAGTATAAAAACGTGAAGAAATCATTTTTTATTGATGAAACACGATTAGCCGTTTATAGAAACGATTTTCAACGAAATTTCACGTTTTTCATCGAAAACTGATATGAAATTGCGTTTTCTGTGGTAAATTTAAGTGAAACGTTGTTTTTTCTTCGTAGTTTCAGTTTTCACTACAAAACAGTATATATAATAACAGTATATCCAAAATAAGATTTGGCATTCATAGAAATGATTTTCACCGAAAATTCACGATTTTCATCGAAAACTGATACGAAATTGCGTTTTCTTTGGTTAATTCGAGTGAAACGGTGATTTTTCTGTGTAATTTCAGTTTTCACCACCAACCAGCATAAAAACGGGAAGAAATCATTGTCTATTGACGAAATAGGATTTGGCGTTCACAGAAACGATTTTCACCGAAAACTATTAAGAAATTGCGTTTCCCCTGCCAAATTTGAGTGAAACGGTGATTTTTCTTCGTAATTTTAGTATTCACTTCCAAACATCATAAAAACGTGAAAAAATCATTTTTCATTGACGAAATACGAATAGCCGTTTATAGAAACGATTTTCACCGAAAATTCACGTTTTGCTTCGAAAACTGATACGAAATTCCGTTTTCTTTGGTAAGTTCGAGTAAAACGGTGATGTTTCTGTGTAATATCAGTTTTCACCACCAACCAGCATAAAATCGGGAAGAAATCATTGTCTATTGGCGAAATAAGATTTGCCGTTCACAGAAACGATTTTCACCGAAAACTAATAAGAAATTGCGTTTCCCCTGCCAAATTTGAGTGAAACGGTGATTATTCTTCGTAATTTTAGCTATTCACTTCCAAACAGCATAAAAACGTGAAGAAATCATTTTTCATTGCCGAAATAAGATTTAGCGTTCATGGAAACGATTTTCACCGAAAATTCACGTGTTTCATCGAAAACTGATACGAAATTGCGTTTTCTCTGGTAAATTTGAGTGAATGGGTGATTTTTCTTCGCAATTTCAGTTTTCACCACAAAACAGTATAAAAACGTGAAGAAATCCTTTTATATTGACGAAATAAGATTTGGCGTTCATGGAAATGATTTTCACCGAAAATTCACGTCTTGCATCGAACACTGATACGAAATTGCGTTTTCTGTGGTAAATTTAAGTGAAACGGTGATTTTTCTTCGTAATTTTAGTATTCACTGCCAAACAGCATAAAAACGTGAAGAAATCATTTTTTATTGACGAAATAAGATTTGGCGTTCATGGAAACGATTTTCACCGAAAATTCACGTTTTGCATCGAAAACTGATACGAAATTGCGTTTTCTCTGGTGAATTTAAGTAAAACGGTGATTTGTCTGTGTAATTTCAGTTTTCACCACAAAACAGTATAAAAACGTGAATAAATCATTTTTTATTGAAGAAATACTATTAGCCGTTTATAAAAACGATTTTCACCGAAAAGTCTCGCTTATTCTTCGAAAACTGATACGAAATTTCGTTTCCTCTGCCAAATTTGAGTGAAACGGTGATTTTTCTTGGTAATTTTAGTATTCACTGCCAAACAGCATAAAAACGTGAAGACGTCATTTTTTATTGACGAAATAAGATTTGGCGTTCATAGAAATGATTTTCACCGAAAAGTCACGTTTTGCATCGAAAACTGATACGAAATTGCGTTTTCTTTGGTAAATTCGAGTAAAACGGTGATTTTTCTGTGTAATTTCAGTTTTCACCACCAACCTCTCTCTCTCTCTCTCTCTCTCTCCCTCCCTCTCTCTCTCTCTCTCCCTCCCCCCCTCCCCCCCCCCCTCTCTCTCTCTCTCTCTCCCCCTCTCTCTCTCTCTCATCGAAAACTGTTACGAAATTGCGTTTCCTCTGCCAAATTTGAGTGAATCGGTGATTTTTCTTCGTAATTTCAGTTTTCACCACGAAACAGTATAAAAACGTGAAGAAATCATTTTTTATTGATGAAATACGATTAGCCGTTTATAGAAACGATTTTCAACGAAATTTCACGTTTTTCATCGAAAACTGATATGAAATTGCGTTTTCTGTGGTAAATTTAAGTGAAACGTTGTTTTTTCTTCGTAGTTTCAGTTTTCACTACAAAACAGTATATATAATAACAGTATATCCAAAATAAGATTTGGCGTTCATAGAAATGATTTTCACCGAAAATTCACGATTTTCATCGAAAACTGATACGAAATTGCGTTTTCTTTGGTTAATTCGAGTGAAACGGTGATTTTTCTGTGTAATTTCAGTTTTCACCACCAACCAGCATAAAATCGGGAAGAAATCATTGTCTATTGGCGAAATAAGATTTGCCGTTCACAGAAACGATTTTCACCGAAAACTAATAAGAAATTGCGTTTCCCCTGCCAAATTTGAGTGAAACGGTGATTATTCTTCGTAATTTTAGTATTCACTTCCAAACAGCATAAAAACGTGAAGAAATCATTTTTCATTGCCGAAATAAGATTTAGCGTTCATGGAAACGATTTTCAACGAAAATTCACGTGTTTCATCGAAAACTGATACGAAATTGCGTTTTCTCTGGTAAATTTGAGTGAATGGGTGATTTTTCTTCGCAATTTCAGTTTTCACCACAAAACAGTATAAAAACGTGAAGAAATCCTTTTATATTGACGAAATAAGATTTGGCGTTCATGGAAATGATTTTCACCGAAAATTCACGTCTTGCATCGAACACTGATACGAAATTGCGTTTTCTGTGGTAAATTTAAGTGAAACGGTGATTTTTCTTCGTAATTTTAGTATTCACTGCCAAACAGCATAAAAACGTGAAGAAATCATTTTTTATTGACGAAATAAGATTTGGCGTTCATGGAAACGATTTTCACCGAAAATTCACGTTTTGCATCGAAAACTGATACGAAATTGCGTTTTCTCTGGTGAATTTAAGTAAAACGGTGATTTGTCTGTGTAATTTCAGTTTTCACCACAAAACAGTATAAAAACGTGAATAAATCATTTTTTATTGAAGAAATACTATTAGCCGTTTATAAAAACGATTTTCACCGAAAAGTCTCGCTTATTCTTCGAAAACTGATACGAAATTTCGTTTCCTCTGCCAAATTTGAGTGAAACGGTGATTTTTCTTGGTAATTTTAGTATTCACTGCCAAACAGCATAAAAACGTGAAGACGTCATTTTTTATTGACGAAATAAGATTTGGCGTTCATAGAAATGATTTTCACCGAAAAGTCACGTTTTGCATCGAAAACTGATACGAAATTGCGTTTTCTTTGGTAAATTCGAGTAAAACGGTGATTTTTCTGTGTAATTTCAGTTTTCACCACCAACCTCTCTCTCTCTCTCTCTCTCTCTCCCTCCCTCTCTCTCTCTCTCTCCCTCCCCCCCTCCCCCCCCCCCCTCTCTCTCTCTCTCTCTCCCCCTCTCTCTCTCTCTCATCGAAAACTGTTACGAAATTGCGTTTCCTCTGCCAAATTTGAGTGAATCGGTGATTTTTCTTCGTAATTTCAGTTTTCACCACGAAACAGTATAAAAACGTGAAGAAATCATTTTTTATTGATGAAATACGATTAGCCGTTTATAGAAACGATTTTCAACGAAATTTCACGTTTTTCATCGAAAACTGATATGAAATTGCGTTTTCTGTGGTAAATTTAAGTGAAACGTTGTTTTTTCTTCGTAGTTTCAGTTTTCACTACAAAACAGTATATATAATAACAGTATATCCAAAATAAGATTTGGCGTTCATAGAAATGATTTTCACCGAAAATTCACGATTTTCATCGAAAACTGATACGAAATTGCGTTTTCTTTGGTTAATTCGAGTGAAACGGTGATTTTTCTGTGTAATTTCAGTTTTCACCACCAACCAGCATAAAATCGGGAAGAAATCATTGTCTATTGGCGAAATAAGATTTGCCGTTCACAGACACGATTTTCACCGAAAACTAATAAGAAATTGCGTTTCCCCTGCCAAATTTGAGTGAAACGGTGATTATTCTTCGTAATTTTAGTATTCACTTCCAAACAGCATAAAAACGTGAAGAAATCATTTTTTATTGCCGAAATAAGATTTAGCGTTCATGGAAACGATTTTCACCGAAAATTCACGTGTTTCATCGAAAACTGATACGAAATTGCGTTTTCTCTGGTAAATTTGAGTGAATGGGTGATTTTTCATCGTAATTTCAGTTTTCACCACAAAACAGTATAAAAACGTGAAGAAATCCTTTTATATTGACGAAATAAGATTTGGCGTTCTTGGAAATGATTTTCATCGAAAATTCACGTCTTGCATCGAACACTGATACGAAATTGCGTTTTCTGTGGTAAATTTAAGTGAAACGGTGATTTTTCTTCGTAATTTTAGTATTCACTGCCAAACAGCATAAAAACGTGAAGAAATCATTTTTTATTGACGAAATAAGATTTGGCGTTCATGGAAACGATTTTCACCGAAAATTCACGTTTTGCATCGAAAACTGATACGAAATTGCGTTTTCTCTGGTGAATTTAAGTAAAACGGTGATTTGTCTGTGTAATTTCAGTTTTCACCACAAAACAGTATAAAAACGTGAATAAATCATTTTTTATTGAAGAAATACTATTAGCCGTTTATAAAAACGATTTTCACCGAAAAGTCTCGCTTATTCTTCGAAAACTGATACGAAATTTCGTTTCCTCTGCCAAATTTGAGTGAAACGGTGATTTTTCTTGGTAATTTTAGTATTCAATGCCAAACAGCATAAAAACGTGAAGACGTCATTTTTTATTGACGAAATAAGATTTGGCGTTCATAGAAATGATTTTCACCGAAAAGTCACGTTTTGCATCGAAAACTGATACGAAATTGCATTTTCTTTGGTAAATTCGAGTAAAACGGTGATTTTTCTGTGTAATTTCAGTTTTCACCACCAACCTCTCTCTCTCTCTCTCTCTCTCTCTCTCTCTCTCTCTCTCTCTCTCTCTCTCTCTCTCCCTCTCTCTGTCTCTCTCATCGAAAACTGATACGAAATTGCGTTTCCTCTGCCAAATTCGAGTGAATCGGTGATTTTTCTTCGTAATTTCAGTTTTCACCACAAAACAGTATAAAAACGTGAAGAAATCATTTTTTATTGATGAAATACGATTAGCCGTTTATAGAAACGATTTTCAACGAAATTTCACGTTTTTCATCGAAAACTGATATGAAATTGCGTTTTCTGTGGTAAATTTAAGTGAAACGTTGTTTTTTCTTCGTAGTTTCAGTTTTCACTTCAAAACAGTATATATAATAACAGTATATCCAAAATAAGATTTGGCATTCATAGAAATGATTTTCACCGAAAATTCACGATTTTCATCGAAAACTGATACGAAATTGCGTTTTCTTTGGTTAATTCGAGTGAAACGGTGATTTTTCTGTGTAATTTCAGTTTTCACCACCAACCAGCATAAAAACGGGAAGAAATCATTGTCTATTGACGAAATAGGATTTGGCGTTCACAGAAACGATTTTCACCGAAAACTATTAAGAAATTGCGTTTCCCCTGCCAAATTTGAGTGAAACGGTGATTTTTCTTCGTAATTTTAGTATTCACTTCCAAACATCATAAAAACGTGAAAAAATCATTTTTCATTGACGAAATACGAATAGCCGTTTATAGAAACGATTTTCACCGAAAATTCACGTTTTGCTTCGAAAACTGATACGAAATTCCGTTTTCTTTGGTAAATTCGAGTAAAACGGTGATGTTTCTGTGTAATATCAGTTTTCACCACCAACCAGCATAAAATCGGGAAGAAATCATTGTCTATTGGCGAAATAAGATTTGCCGTTCACAGAAACGATTTTCACCGAAAACTAATAAGAAATTGCGTTTCCCCTGCCAAATTTGAGTGAAACGGTGATTATTCTTCGTAATTTTAGCTATTCACTTCCAAACAGCATAAAAACGTGAAGAAATCATTTTTCATTGCCGAAATAAGATTTAGCGTTCATGGAAACGATTTTCACCGAAAATTCACGTGTTTCATCGAAAACTGATACGAAATTGCGTTTTCTCTGGTAAATTTGAGTGAATGGGTGATTTTTCTTCGTAATTTCAGTTTTCACCACAAAACAGTATAAAAACGTGAAGAAATCCTTTTATATTGACGAAATAAGATTTGGCGTTCATGGAAATGATTTTCACCGAAAATTCACGTCTTGCATCGAACACTGATACGAAATTGCGTTTTCTGTGGTAAATTTAAGTGAAACGGTGATTTTTCTTCGTAATTTTAGTATTCACTGCCAAACAGCATAAAAACGTGAAGAAATCATTTTTTATTGACGAAATAAGATTTGGCGTTCATGGAAACGATTTTCACCGAAAATTCACGTTTTGCATCGAAAACTGATACGAAATTGCGTTTTCTCTGGTGAATTTAAGTAAAACGGTGATTTGTCTGTGTAATTTCAGTTTTCACCACAAAACAGTATAAAAACGTGAATAAATCATTTTTTATTGAAGAAATACTATTAGCCGTTTATAAAAACGATTTTCACCGAAAAGTCTCGCTTATTCTTCGAAAACTGATACGAAATTTCGTTTCCTCTGCCAAATTTGAGTGAAACGGTGATTTTTCTTGGTAATTTTAGTATTCACTGCCAAACAGCATAAAAACGTGAAGACGTCATTTTTTATTGACGAAATAAGATTTGGCGTTCATAGAAATGATTTTCACCGAAAAGTCACGTTTTGCATCGAAAACTGATACGAAATTGCGTTTTCTTTGGTAAATTCGAGTAAAACGGTGATTTTTCTGTGTAATTTCAGTTTTCACCACCAACCTCTCTCTCTCTCTCTCTCTCTCTCCCTCCCTCTCTCTCTCTCTCTCCCTCCCCCCCCCTCCCCCCCCTCTCTCTCTCTCTCTCTCTCTCTCCCCCTCTCTCTCTCTCTCATCGAAAACTGTTACGAAATTGCGTTTCCTCTGCCAAATTTGAGTGAATCGGTGATTTTTCTTCGTAATTTCAGTTTTCACCACGAAACAGTATAAAAACGTG
>CAXDIM010000093.1:0-17116 GCA_963989365.1 Rhimphoctona megacephalus | reverse complement strand
ATGGAAGTTCTCGATGACTCGGAACACGATTGGTGGAGAGTGTTGCATCTCAGGACTCTCCAAGAAGGTTTGATACCCTGGAATTTTGTGGCTGTTGAACGTTCCGTCGAGAGCGAGGAGTAAGTTTTTTTTTTTTTCTATTTTTTATATATATATATATACAAATTCAATCAATATTTATTATAATTGCCATTTGGGAAATTTAATAATTACTAATTACCTATTTAGCAGCTACTGAATCACTAATCAATTCATGTTTTTATTAATTTTCTATACATATAATGAGAAAAATTGTGGATATTATTAAAACTGAATAAATCAATTGATATCACAGCTAATTGCCGAATGTTTGTGTTTAGTTTCAGTTACTCTTTTTTTTTTTTTTCTTTTTTTTTTTCATCATTCCGTGACGTACTTTATAATTAGAAAAATTGCGAATATCATTGAAACTGAATGAATAAATAAATATTATTGCTAATCGATGAATATTTTTGTATTTTTTTTTGTCGAATTAGCTGGTTCTTCGAGAACGTATCGAGAAAAGAGGCAGGAAAGCTTCTTCTGGTCGATGAAAATCCACGTGGGACGTTTCTCGTAAGACCGAGCGAGCACAATCCACGTGGTTACAGCCTCTCTGTCAAAGATTGGGAGGAAGGACGAGGACATCATGTCAAACATTACAAAATTAAGCCTCTCGACAACGGCGGATTTTTTATCGCTACCAATCAAACATTTCCTACATTACCGGCACTCGTTATGGCTTACAGCAGTGAGTTTTTCACAAAAAATACAAGATAATGATTCAATAAATATGAATCGTACATGTGATAATGATAACCAAAAAATATGGCGACAATCTTAGTTTAATTGAAACTTTTAATTGAAAAAGACATTTAAGCCTTTGGGCAATATTAATTATTGCGATTACACGAAAAACGAAGCAAGGCGAGTATGATTTTAGTTGTTTGTTTTTTTTTTTTTTTCTCTTGCAGAAAACGCCCTCGGTCTCTGTCACGTATTATCAAAGCCCTGTCCAAAGCCCCAACCGGACATGTGGGATTTGGGCCCGGAGTTGCGTGACAAATGGGAAATAAATCGTAGCGAGATTCAGTTGATCCGAAAGTTGGGCCACGGTAATTTCGGTGAGGTTTATTATGGGAAATGGCGTAACAAAATCGAGGTTGCGGTGAAAACGTTGCGTCCGGGTACGATGTCGACGGAGGCGTTTTTGCAGGAGGCAGCGATAATGAAACAATTCAGGCACAGGCATTTGGTCGCGTTGTACGCGGTTTGCTCGAAGGAGGAACCGATTTACATCGTACAAGAATACATGTGCAACGGTAGCTTAATCGATTTCTTACGTACCGGGGATGGTAAATACATGCAATTCGAAGATTTGATTTATATAGCTGCACAAGTTGCTTCCGGTATGGAACACTTGGAATCAAAACAATTGATACATCGTGATTTAGCCGCGAGAAACGTTTTAATAGGCGAGAAAAATCGTGCTAAAATTTGTGATTTCGGTCTGGCAAGGGTCATCGAAGATGATGAATATTGTCCTAAACAAGGCAGTCGATTTCCGGTCAAATGGACCGCACCGGAAGCCATTGTTTATGGACGTTTCAGCATCAAATCTGATGTCTGGTCTTATGGTGTTTTACTCATGGAACTTTTCACCTATGGACAAGTCCCCTATCCTGGTATGCATGGACGTGAAGTTATCGAACAAGTCGAGAAAGGCTATCGAATGCCCAAACCTCCTAATCAACCCTTGCCCGACACTATCTATCGCCTCATGCTCCAATGCTGGGATTCCGGTCCTGAAAAACGCCCCACTTTCGAATTTCTCAATCATTATTTCGAATCGTTCAACGTTACCAGCGAAATACCTTATCTCGAACCTCCGACCGACTGATACAGGGCCCATTTGCATGGACATCCCTTACCCCATGGACATTTTCATCCTCCTCATATTAATTGTGCCATGGAATTTTATGGTATTTATTGTTGAGCTCGAAAACTCTCTTCTTTTTCCTTCCTTTTTTTTTTTCTCTCCTTTTACAAATATTCTCTTTTCCAAACTTTTGCCATTTTCCTTTCTTTTTTTTCATCATCCTCTCCGCCCCCCCCCCCCCCCCGCCCCTTTTCTTAACGATTTTTTACCATTCTTCTCGGATTAAATTTTTTTGAAACTTGCTTTTTTGTGCTTGGCACAGTTGCCAAAAATTTGTTATGATTCGAATTTTTATTAAACGCTCAATAAATTAGTTTTTTTTTTTTTATTATTATTGTGCGAAAAAGTTTCAAACGTTTCTTTTTTCATCTTACTGAATGAATTTGTTGATTTTTCGAAACTAAAAAGAAAAAAAATCGCCCAGTTCATTTCGGACAATGAAATAAGAAAAGCTTAATGATTCTTTAAAGAATTTGTTGACAAAGCTTTGGCACCATTATTATAGAAAATCAATTTTCAGAACGTGCGAAATCGATCAGAATTTTTTCAAATTTTTCTCAATCGGCCAAGCACCAAAATTCTGAGCTCAAAAATTTTTCGATATCGAACACGTGTAAAAAATCGCTAACGAAAAACAAAACAAAAAAAAAAAAAGAAAAACAAAACTGAGTCTCAAAAACACTGCCAGAACGAAGCTCGTTCCTTGAGGAACCGGGACAAATTTTCGTGTGCCATTAAGAAAATGAAAAAAAAAAAACAAACAAACAAAGCAAAACAAAAAGAATCGACAATGAGAGTTTTTGTGTAATTTGTAAAATTAAAACTTTTCCACGTAAACTCATAAGAAAAAAAAAATTGCACCGAAAAAATAAAATAAAAAACAAGAGTGCGGATCAGCGAGCGAAAAAAAATTGGAAATAGCTCGACGTAAAAACGAACTTGTAGAAAAAAAATAAAGGAGGAAAAAAACTTTCGAAAACTTTGCTTGACAAAAAAAAGCAAACGAAACAAAAAAGAAACAAAATTCGAAAAAAGCGAATCTATAGCACAAAATGACTTTTAGAAATACAAAAGGAAGAAGAAGGAGAAAGAAATGAGGAGACAGGTGAGAGTGAGAAAAAATTGTTTGTTTGTGATATTTCTCTGCGTGAATTTTGTCAAACAAAAAAAATATTGTTTATGTGAACAATCGTCAAACGTTTACCAGACAATTTTTTATCTCTCTCTCTCTCTCTCTCTCTCTCTCTCCCTCTCTCTCTCCTTGCGATAACGACGTAAATTGGGTGGCAAAGAAAAGAACAAATAAGCTATACGAAATTAATAATAAACGATAACGAAAAAAATTGATGAATTCTCGAGGAATTTTCGTCCCAGATTTTCGAGACGAGGAAAAAAAGAAAAGCGACAAAAAAGGAAAGAAAAAACTGAGAGTTACTAATTATACGAGGTGTGCGTGTGTGTGTGTGTGTGTGATTCGTGCGAGGATCTAATACGATTTTGTGTGGGTGTTTTGAAATTTGACGAATGAGTGCGAATTATATACTGTAGCGATTACATTAGCGATATATCGTGGCGGCGGTGACCTCGACCATTTTAAATTTTCCTGAAATTTTTTCATAAAATAAGTACCCCATGGACGGAATATCCACACCAATTTTTAGATTTTTATCTCACGTCTTTCAAGCATTACAATTTTTCGAAAAATCCAGTTTTTAAAAAGTTCCGAAATGTTCTAATGCTGAGATCTCTCAAACTAATCGACATATCGACAAATGTCAATATATCGATTTTTTTTCATTTTGGTTCATACTTTTATGAAAAAAAAAAAAAAAGGAAAAAAGTTATCAATCAGCATCGTCAACGTTTTTTCTGCATCTGAAGTAAAAACTTTTTTTTTTTCAAGACGATTGCCATTTTTAATGTTTTTCAAAAAACTCTAAAATAGTATGACCAATCATACGATTTTTAACGCTAGTCGGATCGTCAGCCCATTTTTCCTTCTACTTTTTGTTAAATACATTAATTTTTTTTTTTTTTTTTTTAGAAATTGGAATTTTCAGTATGAATCGTATTTTATTCAAAGATGTAACCAATTGCATAGTTTTTAAGCCTAGTTTGGTTGTGATCAAATGGTTGTTTCCAATTTTCTTCAAAATTCTTTTTTGTTAATTTTTTTTTATCACTAGTAATACTGGTAAGTATTAATTATAGTACACATGTATAATTAGTAATTATAGTACCTATTTTACAACTTTTAGTCAGATCCAAAAAGTTTAAGATTTTTTTTCTCCATTACCTTCCTAGAAAAAATAATAGAAATGATGAATTATGTGAGAATTTCTATTATTTCTTTTAAAAAAAATTTTTTCCCATTACTTTTCTAGAAGAAATAATAGAAATGATGAATTATGTTAGAATTTATGAATGAAAGAAATTAAAATTTTATATTTTCTATTGTTTCTTCTAGGAAAGTAATGGAAAAAAAAAAATCTTTAACTTATTGGATCTGACTAAAAGTTGTAAAATGAGTGCTATAGTTACTGATTGTAAATGTGTACTATAATTAATACTTACCAGTATTACTGGTGATAAAAAAAAACACAGTGTCTAGTCGTCCGGATACCGCAAAAATTTTCCGTTACATTTGAAAAAACTTTGAATATTCCCCACTATAGTTGAAGGAAACTAAGTATTCCCCGCTGTAGTTATAAATTTTCATTCATTTTTCATCCATCAAAATCCATTGAGAATCGTTTTCCCGGACGAATTATATGCGATTATTCGTCCAGATATAAATGAAAACTATCATAAATTGTATATCCGAATGGATTACGTACAAATTACATACGAGGGAGTTTCAATATACCATTATACTGTAGAAAAGTTAATTAGAAAAGTTAAATAAAACAATTATAATCGCATTCTCGACAAATATCTGGACGAATACCAGTCTTGTATTCGTCCGGTATCCGGACGGCTAGACACAGCCTAAAAAAAATTTTCGACGGAAATTGGAAACACTCATTTGATCACAATCAAACTAGGCTTAAACACTATGCAATTGATTGGTTATATCTTTGATTAAAATATGATTCATACAAAAAAATTGAAATTTCTATAAAAAAAAATTTAGTTTATTCAACAAAAAATGGAAGGAAAAATGGGCCAATGATTGGACCAGCGTTAAAAATCGTATAATTGGTGAAATTGGTCAAATAATTGAAAAAAATAAAAAATGACAATCGTCTAAAAAAAATAATTTTTACTTCGGATACAGAAAAACCCCTGACAACGATGATTGATATTTTTTTTCCTTTATGTCCATCAAAGTATGAACCGAAACGAAAAAAATCGATATATTGAAATTTGTCGATATATCGATTAGTTTAAGTGATATCGGCGTTAGAACGTTTTCCAACTTTATAAAATCTGGATTTTGTGAAAAATTGTAGCTCTCGAAAGACGTGAGATAAAAATCTAAAAATTGGTGTGGATATTCCTTCCATGGAGGAGTAATATTTTATAAAAGAAATTTCAGGAAAATTAAAAATGGTCGAGGCCACGGCCGCTTGAAATGGCGTGGAATGCCTCATATACACACACATACATATATATATTTATGTATACGTGAGGCATTTCACGTGAAAGTTTCATTCGAAAATTTTCGCCACGTTCGAATTGGTACGAATTTTTCAAAATCGTGAAAAGGCACTTCAAAATATATTTTGAAACGTCGGGAATAATTGAGCCTTTTTTACATCTTGCCCTTTTCACGAAACAGTACAGAAAACAAAATATTGAAAATTCAACGTTAAAAAAAATTATAAAAAAATCGTAGCAATGAAAAAAATGCGAGAATTTTGGAACGAAACTTTCTCGTGAAATTTCTCACGTATATATTATATATATAGATTCCTACAATTTGATGAAAAAAAAAAAAAAAACGATTGAAAAAAGGACGTACAAGACGGGAGTGTAAGATTAAGACTTAAGTCATCGATGTGTTACTCGTACAAAAAAAAAAAAAAAAGAAAGAGATAGAGAAAGGTGAAAAAAATTGTAAATTTTATACTAAATAGTGAGGAACGAAAAGACAGCAGATTTTAGTTTAGATCCTAGAATCGTCCTACTGGAAAATCCTGGCGAACGAAGTACACGTTTTTTTTAGCATTTTTTTAAATTGAAAAAAGAAAAACTTACTTCGTTCGTTGGTAATTTAAAAAAAATGGTTAATTAACGAGTTTATAGTTTGTGTCGTTAGTACGAATAATCCATCACCCTCACACACACACGCACGCACGCACACTTTCATATACACGTGAATATACGCGAATTTACGGATCGATAGAAGGGACAAAAAAAATGTACCGTTTTTGAACACTTTTTTCATTTTTTTTTTTCGGTTTTCGATCGTCGCAAAAAGTTACAGGAATTTTTTGAAATTTAATGTGGGAAGGACTGACGAAAAAACCTCCGGTTTTTGAGAACCAATTGAAAGAGAATTTGAATAAAAAAATTCGCGGTTTCAATTGCAAACAAAATTTTTTGGAGTTTCTTGAAGCACGGGGTTTTTTGTATGATTGTTTTGTGAAAAATTTTTATCAAGAATTAAACACTTGGATCTATTTTTCAAATTAGATCGACGTTTAAAAAAAATGGAAATATTTTTTAAACATTCGTTTTTTTTTGTTGATTAATGTTTTTTTAACAGATTTCAGCGGGTTTTGGGGTTTTTTTTCTCCAAATATCAAAATGCTTTTTTTAGGTTTCTTTAGATCGCTGATTTCAAAAAATTACACTTTTTGCCACGATCGTGGCCACGAATCAATTATGAGAATAAAAATGAACAGTTATTTAGAAAAGTCCGACAGTGTTTTAGAACGTCGGACCAACTATTATAGTATAACGTCCAGCAAGAGTTTAAAGAGAAAACAATAAGTGAGTAGAAAAAGAAGGAAAGAGAAAAAAAATACATTAATTCCCTTTTTTCTATAGACCTTTTTATACCGACGAAAAAAAGAAGAGAAAAGAGAAGAATGAGACAGACATCTTTTGACCCCGCGTATTGATTCGTGACTCACTCCCTCCTTCCCACCCTACCTCACCCCCAACTGTCATTCCAATTTCGCTTCGTCATAACCTAGAAAAACTGCCCAAACTTTTGTCCACTTCCCTCCTCGATTCATCATTTATGTCCATATTGTTGTTACGTGTGGCCAGAAAAATGAGGTCTTGCGGATTGAGAACTTTTTTAGTGTCGACATATTAGTGAAAAAAAAAAGAAAAACATCTCAAATTTTTGAGATCCTGAATTATTTTTGAAAAATAATAATAATCTCTTGGATAAAAGTTGCAATTTTTTTCAAGCTAATTAGGGACGAAGGAAATCGAATTTTTTCAACTGAAATTATTATTTTCGGGAAATGGAGCAAAATATTTGGGTTTAAACGTTGACAATTATTCTCAATCTAATTTGATTTGCTAATATTTGTCATGTTGCATTGCAATGAACGACCAATTAATTATAATTAAAGTCCAATAAATCGAGACAAATGAAATTCTCAATAGAAAAACATTAATTTTTATGCTCACACGTATGTCTTTTTCCAGAATAATTCCTACTGCCATTTTGTATCTTTCGTACTTAAGAAATAGTTTGCACGATACCGACCACGTCAAAAAAAAAAAAAACGTCGCAAAAGCCATTTTTTTCTTATTTAACAGATCTTCAATTAATTTTTTATCCTATGGTTTTTGTTGCATGGGGCGAGTGAAAATATTGATTTTTTTTTTTTTCTTCGACTAAACTGTGATATGGTAGTCGGCAGACCTCATCCATTTTTGTACCGAATTTCCCATTTGGAATTTAAAAAAATTATCTCTTACTAGGTTATTTTTGTTTGCCCTCAAAATTCCCGAGGACAATCTATTAAATGATTATCATTGGATTTATTAAAAACAGAAGAAGCAAAAATCTCGCACACATTTTCATCCGGAAAATCTCGAATGATTTTCTTGTCACGCAACATTTATTCGTAAAATCGTCGTCGTCGTCGTCGTCATTTAATTAATTAATTCATTCATTCGTCGATTAATTAATTATTATATTGTTTACGAACCAAAGCTTATTATCGTTAAGTATACATTTATGAATTCATTTGTATTATTATATTTCATTATCTTATAAGCCTATGAAGATAAAAAAATTATATATATATATATATATACATATATACAATGTATCATAATTCTATTGTTCATTCATTATTCTATTCACCCCTGTGAAATTGATCAAAACTCCAAAAAATATTGAAACGATTGTTAATCTCATTGTTTATTGCAGCTAAAAAAATGTCGAACAGACTTTTGAAGATTTGTGGATTTTTTACCTGTTTCTGAACTGCTTATCATTTTTTTTAACCCTAGAGCCCCACAACAGGGTAGTTACCTCACAAAAATGTCAAATTTCCTTCCCTAACCAATTTTTTTAAACAATTTCTCCGTTTTATAGAGTTTTCATCATTAAATATGTACCGAATGCGACTTTATCATGCACCATTCTCCTCGTAATCGAAAAACAAAGAGAATAATACATAATTAAACCTTATTATCGCATACGAGGAACATTTTATACCGAAGAGAAGATTGAGGTTATTATTCACCACAGCGTGGGGTTTACGTTGGAAAAAATAGATCGTGGGGTTCTAGGGTTAGTTGGCAACGATCTAAGGTTATAATAATAATTTTGATAAAAGTGTATAACTTTCCAGAACTTGCATTAAAAATACTAAAATTCTGGAGAAAGTAAAAAAAAATTGCTCAATACTCATACTTGTTTTCATTAATCATTTATTATTATTATAATAATTATCATTATCGTACACGTAGACATATAATTTATATAGGAAATAAGGACGCGAGGGACGACACAAAAAAAGGAACGTATTGAAACAGTATTCCATTACAAAACGAGTGATTAGTGCGTTGAAAAAAAAATAAGGAAAAAATAGAAGAAAAAATTGATCGTAGGACTCGTTCGAAAAGAGGTTTTTCAATTCCTAGTTTAACAGTTCATCTCACAGCGACGTTTTTATTTTGTGTTCAATAGGAGAACCAAAAATTAACGTTATTCACGAAATTTGATCGTTTTCGATTTGCTTCAGAGGCAAATTTAAAAAAGAGGTTGAAAATTTCCAAAAAAAATCGTTGTAATTTCAAACGTATGTTACTTTAACCACATGGGCCATTTTCTTGTTGATTACGGGCATTCTGTGATTGACTGTGACGAAAATTAAACGTCGATTGGAAACGAATTTTAGATTTCCGATTCGTCGGTCAGCCCCAAAGCCCGGAATTTTTCAAAAATCAAAGGTCGAAATCTTTGAAAAGAATATAGGGGGGAGTAGGGTGGTGGTGGTGGTTTCGAATTGGCAAAAAAATGGGTCGTTATAATTCAAATGTACATCATTTCAGCCATGTGGGACATCTTCTTTGGAATATGGACGAATTCCTCGAAGTAGCTGGCGAGTTCGTCGATGGTTACGTCACAGGATGGAGGAGAGATTCGGGCTTGAACGGAGCAAGTGCTCGACGAAGCGGTGTTCGAGGATTGTCCCCCATTTTGGGAATTGAGACTGACGTCGTTGGGGACCGGAAGTGACGACGAAGATGTCGAGGGCGCTGGTGTTTGGACGTTGGAAATTTCGCCTCCTGCAACAGCTGCTGCCGCTGCTGCTGCTGCTGCTGCTGTTGTTTCTCCCGCTCCTCCTCCTCCTCCTGGTCCGGGGCTTCTTCTTTTTAAGCTTGGCATTGTGTTGCTTCGGGCTCTTTGAAAACTGCTCGTTTCAAAACTTTCGACCGGTATACTCGCGTCGTCCTTGACCCTTCTCATTTCCGGTTTATCCCTCGGATTCAAAGCTCGGAAATCTTTCGTAGCATTACCATTGCCAAAGGTTCTCGTGCTTATACTCGAAATGCTCAATCTACATGCCTCTTTCAACAACGTCTTCGCCAAATTTTCACTCAAACTCGAACCCGTGCTCGAATCGCTCAATTTTAATACAGCGTCCCTCAGTATCTTTCTTTCTTTCTTTCGAGGACGATTACTAATTATATTGCTTCGCGATGACTTGAAATTTGTCGTGCTTTGCACTCCGCGTGGACTCACGAAACTCGGCGCTGGTCTGTTCGGCATTGATCTTCGCCTGAATAAATAACTCGTGTCCACTTGCGATTTCACACTCCTCGAGCTCGAACTAAACGGATTCAAGGATTTTGATCGCTCGCTTGATTCTCCTCTGGAAAAGAAATTGTTCGTGGTACTAACTCGTTTTTTCAAATACATCTTTTTAATTTTCACATAAATCGAATAATTCCCGAAATTCTTTTAACAAATAAAATAAAAAGAATAAAATAAAAAAATATTCTATACAAAATTCAATTCTTACTACGAAAACGAAAAAATATACAACTCTCCCTCGAATTTGATTCGCTTGTCAAGATAACATGTTTTTGAAAAAAAAAAATGGAATTCCATTAAAAAATTCCATTCCTTTTTCATATTCGAGTTTCCCATTAAAAAATCCCAATTCCATCGTTTTCAAAACTTGTTTTACTCAACTTCAAACTTCCGAATTATGATTCTGTCTGCGAAGTGTCAAAAATCCGTTTTTGGCCGAAGATCAATTGGAATAGAGTATAAAAAAGGTAAACAACACGAACGAGAACACGCTGAATTGAAAAGAATTGACTGGCGCACCGCAAGAGGAACCTTGAAAACTATTTATATAAAATTTGAAATTGAGGCCAAATTCGATTTTTCCATTTCGAAAACGGGTAAAGGGGTGGGGGGGGGGGGGGGTAAACAAGAAGTGTTTTAAAAAAGTAAATTACCTCGAACGTTCAACGGTGGAGATCGATGTGCGATCGATTTCGAGTTTTTCCAAGCTCGCCGGCAACACTTCGTCGGCCATGCTCGAAATCCCAAGGAGGAGAGACTCGTCATCGACGTTTCTCAGCTTATTCCCATACATTTCATCGTGAATCAAACACTTGATCAATCTTTTCAAAATTCAAAAAAAATGGTCGGGAAAAAAATAATACGAATAAAAATATGGCGGAAGTTTCGAGAAGCGCGAAATGCAGGGCCGGAGAAGGGAAGGGAACGGGGAAGGGGCAAAGATGTTACTCAACGCAAAACAACAAATAGGTTATGTTTGGTTTTCGAATAATGACCATGAAGAAAAGACGCAATACAAGAGGCGTCAATGTCTCTGTCCCTGCCTCTCTCGCAGTCACACACTTTGATATCTCTTTATTTTCTCTTTCTCTCTCTCACTCACTCACACACTCATTCACTCACTCACTCTCTCTCTCTCTCTCTCTCTCTTTGTCTCAACGAGCAGATTCTTGACAATCACTTTTTAACGTTTCCAAAAACTCGCACTAATTTCTCATCAATTGTTGAAACCCACAACACATTTGTATTATTCCTTGTTTGTTTTGAATTTTCATTTCAATTCTAGAATCCTTGACAGATTGATTAGTTTTTATCGAAAACGATTACGACTTTTTTTTATCGCTTCTACGATACGTAGTAAATAAACAGACCACTGCGCGCAACCGCCATTTTGTTTGTATTCGTCTCTGATTTCCACCTTCGACGTGTTGTTGCGACCTCACCTATAACTTCCCGAATCCGACGCGGAGCGTCAGGTCGAACGAGCTGCCGAAAGCGCTCCTAAAAAGAAGCGGCGGCGACATGCGTAAGCAGAACATCATATTCCCTCATGAATCGTCGAAGATTAAGGATGTATGACCAAAATATACAATTTAAGTTTGACCTTCAAATTTAAAATATGTTGTAGAGTGAACGATGCTGCGTCGATTAGAAAAAAAATAATTAGACTTCACCGTATAGTTATTACGTAAATTAATTTTTTCAGTCCCCTTAAAACGCATGTTAATCGTAGCGGAAGTAGCCCAATTTGGAAGAAAATAAGAAAATAAAGCCCGTGATATATAAGCATACAGATTAAAAAAAATATTATTAGAAACTTTATTTTTTTTACTATTTAAAGAAAAAAAACCCTCGATGTCACCGTCGTATTTGTTCAAAAGTCTCAAAAAAAAGTAGAGTCGTTTGGGTCATGTGTGAAAACTCCTACTACAGCCGCAATGTTAAATGTGCGAAACATGGAAATATGGCAGCGTTGCACGCGCGGGCAGTACGAACCGAGTGTACAGTAGTAGTGAGAGAAAATAAACAAGCGTGATCTAATCATGAAATGTCAATGCAAATATATAATGCAAGATAAACATGAGCTGTATAAATAAATTAACCAAAATATTTTCTTTATGAATTTAGATCAATCAATACCAGGAAGGGAAAAGAAAGTACAAAAAAATGCATGATTCTGGAAACGAAACATATTTATTTATAAAAAATAAAAATTAATTAGTGCATATCAATAATGTTTAAATATTGAAATTAAATATCATAATTTGCATATTCGTAAACGTCGAAATCATCGGAATCACGTTCCTCGACTTCTTCACAGTTATTTTCATTTTTTTCAGTGTCGCTGTTTAATTCGCAAAAAGTTTTCTCGTTGTTGTTCAAATCTTCATTTTTCGTGAAACGTTTGAGCTCTTGAATAATTTGTTCAATTACTCTACTATTTTTTGTGATTCTCGGCCTTCCATCTACGCTTTCGCAATTAAACAATGTATTAGGTTAGGAAACTAGCTGTCAAACGACACACTTTCCGGCACTATTGCCAAATTTTCTCGATATATAAACGGAGTTTTTTGATTGGTTGATAGAACGGACATTAGCTCCAATAAAAAATAGTCAAATGTAGAACTAATTTTTCTTAAAGTTAATAACTATAATTTTCATCAGGTTGATTTGTTATGTATAATTAGTATTAATTAATAAAAAACATATTTATGATTGATATCTTATATTATGATCTGTTTGAAAAAACAAATAGATGTACTGCGGATTTGACTGGGCATACATCCTTAATCCCGCCAAATAAACCTTTAGCCACAGCTCTAGCGTGGTCAGTTTTGTGATATTAAAAATGATAAATAAAAGCAATTTAACAATAAAAATATATTTAATAAATGATTTTCAAACGTGTTAATCGTTATTGTGTGGGACAAATTTATTATAATTATAAACCAAATCCCACAGACGTATGTGTGTGCGTACGCACGCAATCATCCGCCCGACCTGAAACCCCCCAAATTGGGTTCGACATTTTTATGTGCGCGTGCGCAGCACCACACCGCGAGTTCTCATCGGAAGACGAGAACGGACGCTTCCACGCATGCGTCCTTTTCGACGCGCTATTTTCGAAAAATAAACCCGAATAATCGGTTCCGAAACAATGAATTCATTACATTTTCATTTTTTCGGGTTCAAAATCATGTTTATTTTTGTTATTCATATTTTTCGGATTTTCAGTCTTATATACAACTTTCTAATCGTAAGTCATCGATTTTCCGACGAGTATGAATAATATTTTCAACGGAATAGTAAGATTGAATCAGAAAAAAATGTAATGAATTTTCGCTTTTAATGGTTAATCCATTGTTCATTCTTTTCTAGAGAGAGAGAGAGAGAGAAAAAACGTTGCTGTACACTGAAAAGCTAGGATTTCGTAACAGATGTATGTAATTTGGCGAAGAAATCACTCGCCAGATTTTCTCGCCAGAAAAACGTCTCGGGTTCTTCGTAATTTCACCCACGCGAATTATGCATCATTCGTGAAGACGTCTTTGGATGAGCAGACGCGTTGGCGAAAGTATTATTCTCATCTTTCTCTCGACTTGGATTAATCCGTCAGAGCAGCAGGACAAAAATAATATTTTTCGTGCACGTTGAGTTTCACATCTCATTCTCACACCCCATAAACCCTAAAACCATTAAATCCTAATTATTTACAACAATTTTACAAATTTTTCAACTTTTTTGGTAGATTTTGAAAAATTCATATTCTTTTGTCTCATTATTTAATAAAATTAACCAAATTTGATGAAAATTACAAATTTATTTGTTAGTTATTATTTACAATAATTCTTACGAGAAAAAATGAGAATTTGGTGTGGATTCGGACCACCTGGTGTCAGTAAAATTTTAATACATGTATATATATATATGTTTATGTGGAAACGAAGCGAGGACAATTTCGCGGAGAAACACAACGACGCTCGAGTCCAACATTTATGATTTATCGCGACGTACTTACTAATTCGTCTTTCGCTCAAGAGACATTTACTGCATGTTTCTTCTCCTCACGAATTTTCCATACCACGCATTATTATCTTCGCTTTCCTTGTTCTAATCTTTTTTTTTTTTTTAAGCGTGATTCTTTTTGGCTTTGTGCGCTTAGTTGTTTTGACTCAGCCATAAAATATATAATAATATATCTCACCTCTTGCCTCCCCCCCCCCCCCCTAACCAAACGACATGACTTACTTCTACACAATTGGAGGCTCTAAATATTTTTTTTCGAAATTCTGTTTTTGGGCTTCGGAAAATTTTGCTTTTGAAACCCTGCTGGATTATGGGTACTCAAAATGTAGGCCTCAACGATCAGAATTCGAGTCTATTATCAATTTTTTTCAAATTCCAAAATGGCGGCTTCAACAACTAAAAAATTGGAACGTTTTGTATTTTTATTTTTTTATCCCCGAAAAAATGGGATTTAAAAATCCGCAAAAATTGTGCCACAGTTTTTTTTCTTTTTTTTTTTGTAATATCAATGAATAACACTTGGGTCCGAAATATTTTTATTTATTGATGAAAAAATACATCGTTTTTTTTTCGTTAAACTCAATTGTCCGGTGCATTCGCGGTGTCTCTTTCTTTTTAGCCTTTTTTTTCCTACTGTGACTTTTTAGTGTGTCTCGTTGATTTCCCATTTCAGCATTGAGTCGATTCACATTTCACGAGTCGCGGAGAAACGTTTTATATATAACCCCGAGAGATTTTCAAGCGTCGATGGTTTATACACGGTCTGGCGATCCATCACTAAATTCTTAGTTCGTTAATGCGTATGCGTATGTGTGTTCCAGCCGGCAGGGAGTTAAATTTAAACCGAAATTACGAGTTATGGGGTTCTTAAAACTTGTTTGACGCTTTCAACCCCCTCTCCGCCCCCGCGCGAGTAAACACGCCGTGATTTCCTGTCTCGAAATTGGTGCGCACTTCAATTTCACTTATGTATTGAAATTTTGTATAAAATAAAAAAAAAAACATTTCTTCGCAAATTTCGATTTTGAATTGTTTTTTGAATCATAAAATAAAAAAAGGAGACTACCGCGTGATGAAAAATTTAAGCATGAAAAATAGATATTCGTTGAAAAAGTGTAAAAAAAAAAGTAGATAAATATTCGCGAAGTAATAATGTTTTTTTTTTATTCCTCCAAAAATTATTTCTCAGAATTTTCTCATAAATTTCAACGATTATTAAGGTTCAGAATTCATTTGACGCGAGATTGTTTTTGAAAACGAGTATTCCCGAGTTATTTGGGTTTAAGTCACGCCGTTGTAAAATGTTTGATGTTTTTTTTTTTTGTTTTTTTCTTTAATCGTATTATATTTTGTTTATCTCTTTTGGAGAGTTTAGCGTTCAAAGGGAATTTGAGAAACGAGGCAACAAAACGTCGAGTAGAATGTTGCATGAAATAGTTGCAAAGAGGATAAATAACAGGAAGAGGGGGGGGGGGGGGAAGCAGGATGAAAAAGCTTCGAATGCGAGGGCGTCGTCGTTGACTCAACGTACAAGATCCGCATACGAAGAAACGAAAATCTCTCTCGGCCGAGAAGAGCTTCGAACACGAGGACGGAAATACCGCGAAGTCGGGAATAGGCCCGTTAATCCTTGGCCGATAATTTCTCGCAACCCCCCACCCTTCCCCTTTTTACTCGAGAAACTTCACCACCAAATTCCTTCGTGAAAAAACAAATAAGCGTTAAGCATAATTTATTATTTTCCAATTATTTTCTTGAACTTTTTTCTCTGGATTTGTTTGTTTGTTCTTTTTTTTTCTCTTTTTTCTTCAAATTTCATCCTCGAATTTCCTTTTACAAGAAAATGATTAAATTAAAACGCAATTACTTTCTTTTTTGATGTTTTTTTTTTCGTTTTATTTCGTTGCGAATGCGATGGTGAAGAAATTCTTGAAGAAACGTTTGAGCTTTTTTGATGACGACGCGGAAGAATCGGCCTGTTCCCCTTTGCTGGCGAATTTTATCATACAACGGCAGCAAAGCGGAAAAAGACAAATCCTCGACCAACGTCGGACTCGTTCACTTCCGGTTTCTTTTTTGGCAATGACGTTTTCGATGGTTCTCCGGTAGTAAGATTTTTTTTCAGTCAAACGGAATGGAATTTGAACCTGTGAATTGTTAATAAATATATAAATAAATTATTGAATTAACAAACATGCCACATTTTTGCTTGTTAATTTTTGCAATTTTCATAAAATTCATGATGCCGCCTGTAACTCGTTTTTATTTTCTCAATCGTCAACATCTAAAACTTTTTTTTCGTTTCTTTCGTAATAATATAAATATAGGAAATTTTATGGCCGATGAGTCTGCTCTGGCGGGGAAGCTAAATTTAATCTCCAAATAAACGCGAGTGTGCGAGGGTCGAACGCTCCATGGCTTAATACGTACATAATATACACTTACATGGAGAATATACAGCACATAATTTGCCAATTTTTGCAATCAACCGAAAAATCAAGAAATTATATTTGCATGTATATTTTCATATTAAAATATTTGAATTTTAATATGCCCGATGGTTCAGTATTTTTTTACAATTATGATTGCACTATTTTTACGTTTCGATAATAAATTGTGCATTGAGCGGTAAATTTTTTTTAAGAAGAAATTTTTTGTCTTTCATCAATGATATACGAAAGAGTGCGAGAGAGCCTAATTAGATTTTCCAAGAAATTACGAAGGTGACTCGTTGTTCGGGAGATAACCGGACGGATGTTGTCTCTTCCCTCCACGAGACTCTTTCCCGCAGCTGCTTCCTAAAACCTTTCTCTCCTCTCTCTCTCTCTCTCTCTCTCTCTCTCTCTCTCTCTCTCTCTCTCTCTCTCTCTCTCTCTCTCTCCCCCTCCCCCTCC
>CAXDIM010000092.1:0-169787 GCA_963989365.1 Rhimphoctona megacephalus | reverse complement strand
AATATTTGAAAGTAATCTAAAAACTACTTTTGTATTTTGTGCGAAAACAAGAAAATTTTTATAAAATATTTCAAAATTCGTTTTCAGCTTTGATCCAAAATGCCAAACATCTTCCAAACTAGTCGACTAGGTTCAAAAACTATTTAGTATCATCGATCGAAGCTAAATGAGAATTTTATTGTATTTTATAAAACTTTCCTTGTATTCGCACAAAACACAGTTTAGTTTTTAGGTCACTTTCAAATATTATCCACTTTCATCAACCGAAGCCAAAAGCCAATGTTATGGAACTTTTTTCATGTCATTGCTTTTCAATAATTATGAAACAAGATTCATAACTTTGGCTTTCGGCTTAGGTCGGTAATGGTAGATAATATTTAAAAGTAATGAAAAGATTAGCTTTGTTTTTCGTGCGAAAACAAGGAAATTTTTATAAAATATCTCAAAATTCTTTTTCGGCTTTTATCGATAATGCCAAACATTTTCCAAACTAGTCGACTAGTTTCGAAAACTATTTAGCATCATCGATCGAAGCTGAATGAGACTTTTATTGTATTTTATAAAAATTTCCTGGTTTTCGCACAAAACACAAGCCTAGTTTTTTTAGATTACTTTCAAATATTGACCACCTTCACCAACCGAAGCCAAAAGCCAAAGTTATGGAACTTTTTTCTATGAAACAAGATTCATAACTTTGGCTTTCGGCTAAGGTTGGTGACGGTGGATAACGTTTAAAAGTAATGAAAAGACTAGCTTTGTGTTTCATGCGAAAACAAGGAAATGTTTATAAAATATCTCAAAATTCTTTTTCGGCTTTTATTGATAATGCCAAACATTTTCCAAACTAGTCGACTAGTTTCGAAAACTATTTAGCATCATCGATCGAAGCTGAATGAGAATTTCATTATATTTTATAAAAATTTCCTGGCTTTCGCATAAAACACAAGTCTAGTTTTTAGATTACTTTCAAATATTGACCACCTTCACCAACCGAAGAGAAAAGCAAAAGTCATGAAACTTTTTCTTAACATTGCTTTTCAAAAGTTATGAAACAAGATTCATAACTTTGGCTTTCGGCTTAGGTCGGTGATGATGGATAATATTTCAAAGTAATGGAAAGACTAGCTTTGTGTTTCATGCGAAAACAAGGAAATTTTTATAAAATATCTCAACATTTTTTTTCGCCTTTTATCGATAATGCCAAACATTTTCCAAACTAGTCGACTAGTCTCGAAAACTATTTAGCATCATCGATCGAAGCTGAATGAGAATTTTATTGTATTTTATAAAAATTTCCTGATTTTCGCACAAAATACAAATCAGAGATCGGCAAAAATAATATTTTTACGAATATTTTTGGGAAATATTACTAATTTACCGAAAATAAAAAATTGGAAAAAAAAAATTTTTAATTACCTGAATAATTTCAAATTAAAGTAAAAAAGTTTATTATTATCCGAAAAATTAAAAATTAGAAAGAATATATTTCTAATTACCCGAAAATTTTTAAATTGTAGAAAAATTATTCCTAATTGACCAAGAATACAAAAATTGGAGAAAAATAATTTCCTAATTAGCCGAAAAAAAAAAGTTATAGAATAATAATTTCCTAAATACCTGAAAATTACAAAATAAAAAAAAAAACAATTGCCTAATTACACGAAAAATAAAATTTAGGGGAAAATAATTTCCTAATTACTCGATAAATAATAATTTAGAAACAAAAATTTTTCTAATTAATCGAAAAATATAAAATTAGAGTAAAATAATTTCTTAATTGCCCGGTAGAAAAAATTTAAAGAAAAATAATTTCCTAATTAGCTAGTAAAAAAAATTTAGAGGAAAATAATTTTCTAATTACTGGTTAAAATATAATTTAGAGACAAGAATTTTTCTAGTTACCCGAAAAATGAAAAATTACAGAAAAACAGTTTTCTACAAGGAGAGAAAATAATATCAAAAATTACTATGGCGTTCTAGTAGTCTCCCAGATAGAAATTCGTGCAATCGACATTAAGAATACCGTGGCGTGCAGTCACCGTGCCGTCACTGTACTGCAAACTGTCTATCAGGGCTAGTACCATGTCGTTCCTCTGAGGGTTTTTAGCAAAAATATTTTTAAAGAATAAAATTTTCGAATGAACAAGTATTTAATGAAAATATTTTATAAAACAAAGTTTTCAACGAATAGTTGTTACACGTTACAGCAAACTTTCACCGTTAACTTATGTACGAAGAATAATAAAATATATATACAATGAATACAATAATTGCAAAGGATATAGACCATCATAAACACATAGAGTAGGTTTATATGGTCTATATATATATATATATATATATATATATATATATATATATATATATATATATATATATATATATTGAGCCACCGCCGCAGCCATTGATATATATATGTATGTAAAAAATAAGTAAAATTCGTTTGAAAATCATTTACACAAAAATGTTAAAAAACGTACGCTACGCACTTAAAAGTGTAATCTTAGTTATATTCGTTCTTAGTTGAAATGATTGAGTTCATAAAAAAATCTGGAAAAATATTGTGATATTATTTGAGAAAAAAAAACAATATTCATAGGACAATTCTCCCTTATCCAACTGCAAAAGTTTAAGCACATTCCATCTCACACTTACGTTCGAATCCTCATTTACGGTAGTGAAAAATCCTTCAGTGCAATCGTTCTGAATGCAGCTCATAACAAAGGATTTAAAAAAATGTAATGCCTCCTATAAATAAAATCACATTATGTAGCGAAGTATAAACTCTTATATGCGTTACAGAAAAATCAAAATGAAAATTTCTGAAAATTTTTGTAAGTTTGTCAAATCAAAGAGGTTTTAATCTTTTTTAACTTTTAAGCTACATTGAAAAAAAATCAAAATACACGACTGACAGCAATGGGTCAGCGATGGGCTTGTGTTGAAATTATGTGATAGCGAAAACTTAGTGTGCCAGTTTTTTTGCTGTAGTTTGTTCGCTCAGTGAAGAACATGTATTCCAAGTTTTGATAAGTTTTATTCGCTTATGTTTAATTCTTGTTCAACAACTATATTTAATTTCATACCTTTCTTAATCTATTATATTTCCAATGACGTTGAAGTCAATTAATTTCTTTCTCTGAAAGGAACTGGACTTTTTTGGACTAGAGAAATAGCTAATACGTCGTTGCGCTGGAGTAAACTTTTGACTGCTTTGCATATTTGTTAATCATTGAGCAAATTTTTTGAAAGTTTTCTCAAATTTACCCAATGTTAATGCTATTGAAGCTAGCATTCCTGGAACGCAATGAAATCTTATTATGTTTTAGCTGTAATTAAAATCGTTTCGGCCCTTTTAATCTACAAGAAGCAATGAGACTTCTTTGTAACACTTTAAAACTCAACACAAAAAAATTGGAGAGGCTGAGCGATGAGAAACATGAACTCAAGAGTATACGAAATTAATATAGTCACACAACGTTGAAATTTCTGTATTCCATCTTCATTAATCAATTTTAATGGTATTCACAATAAATGAGTTGACAGTTATAGGTTAGTCGAGCATTGTTTTGCGTCATCAAATAATGTTTGCGATACTTATACGTGCAATGGCGACATTACAATTTTAACGTTTAAGGGGACCGTATGGTCTAGAAATTTGAAAAAATCGATTTTTTTTTTTTCGATATGTCGAAAGTATAGTATCTCAAGAATATACTGTGAAATTTTCATGCGGAAATTCTCAATATTACAGCTTCTACAGCCCATAACGCAGGTAGAGAGCGGTCCGCGACACGAAAACGTTCAAAGCCTTATTGGACACAAAGCCTTACGGGGATGATTTTTTAGTTTGCAAAAAAGAATGTGTTTTGCATGTTAAAAAACGTTTGTACAAACGTGCTGTTGATGCGAAAAAAAAACTTGCACAAATAAAGAAAGCAACAAAGAAATTGACAGAAAAAGAAGAGGGAAAAAAGACACAGCGGAAATCGATAAATAAAACACCGAAGCGTCAACAATTGACGAATAAATTATTGCAAGAGCTGTCAACTTATTACGGTCTAGCAATTAGACGTAATTCAGATTCGACTGAAGGGATGAGAAGTGAAATATGGGCAGCATATTATCACAAAATTTCAACAGATGAAAATCCGCAACACTCGTACTGTCCTCCAGGTTCCGAATCGTGGTGCAAGTGGCGTCAAAGTGAGGCTGCAGGTACTTTAGACACCTACGAGCACCCACCTGCTCTGTGCGATGAAGCACAAGAGATATTAAAACCAATTTATGAAGAATTGACAGCAGAGACTTTATTGGAAAGGTGTATTGGCAGTAATACGCAGAACAATAACGAAAGTTTCAATGCTTGCGTGTGGCACCTTGCGCCGAAACATCTGTTTGCCGGAAAAAAAATCATTGATATTGCCACTCACATTTCCGCTTGCATATTCAATGAAGGATTTGCATCCCTATTGAAAATAATGGAGACCATGGGCATAACAATCGGGCCACAAGCGGAGCAACTAGCGCAAAACCGAGACGAGCTGCGAGTATCGAGCGCCAACCGTAGGAGCACGGACAACTCCAAAGAGGCTCGGACAGCTCGAAGAAATGAAAGGAGTGAGGAAATCTTGAATTATGAACGTTCCGAAGGAATCCTATATGGTGCCGGAATCGCGGATTAACTGTAAGTATTCAAAATTTGCTCAATTTTTGAAAATATCTGTACCTCAAACTTTAAACTCATTTATCTCGAAACGACTTTTTTCGGCACTGCGCAGGTGAAAACAAAAAAACTATTCAACCGAATCACTTGAAATTTGGATATGTTGTTCACAACATGTATGGCTATCGTCGGAACTACAATCATAATTTTATTTAAATAATTTCTTATTGTTTATACTAAAAAACTAGTGAAAAAAAAACCCGATTTTACGAATTTTTTTTCAAAAGCGCGCCATTTTGTCAATTTTTTATTTTTTCGATTTGTTCTAGTCCCGACCATAACTGCACTCTTTCTGATTAAGAATCTTCTTGAATTTTGTGTTTCAGATGAGTAGAAGTCTCGGATCGATCTTCACCGTCCGGGTCGGATTTTTCGAGAGGATCGTCTTCAATGCCAATTATATGATAATAAACACTGTTTTTAAAATTAAAAAAAATTTTTTTTGTATACTTAATAAAGGTAGTAATAAACCCGAAAAGTTAAAACATCGATTTTTAAATTTTTTAAGGCAAAAAAAAATCGTGAAAATAGGTGAAATTTTCGTGCTCTAGACCATACGGTCCCCTTAATAGATTTATTGAGATAATAATGAATTTTTTAAATAATTCATCGCGCATATCGTATTTGGCAAATCGGAGTAAAATATGGATTCACACATCCCACTATTTAGATCAGTTGACCGGTCTACGATCTGTAACTCACGATCTTTTTTTTTTTATTAGCACGAAAAATTAATTTGGAAATGAACCAACCGTCCAGAATTTTTAGTTCGATGAAAAAATTCACGTCTAAAGTTTCGTAATAAACACTGCATATACCATGACACTTTGAAAACAAACATCACGTATCGACGCGCATGTGCGTTACCCTGTTCTGCTTAGTCGACCGGAAGTCTACAGCCTACGGTCTACAAATTTATAATATTTTCTTTGAATTTGACCCCGGTGATCGCGATATCTCAATATTGATTTCGTGAAAAGCTTTCATCTGATTTGCTATGATGAAGTGTCGTTAAAAATGCGATTTGACGTTTAATTATACGAATCGTGTCCTTTTCGGAAGATTACAATGGTGACTGCAGCGCCATGTGCGGCTGGTGTGAAAATCACCGTTCTGGTTGAATGCTGATAGCGGTATTCAAGTGTCATTTTGTTGCAAAGGTAATCTGCATGTAATAATTATTAGGAGTGAACATCTTTTTTTATAAATAATTTATGTTGGAGATTTCATTCATCTAAGTAGTAGACGATAATTGTTTGTTAAATTTTTACTTGGTTAATGATTTATTTTTGTATAATTCTCGTGGCGTCACCTGAGCAACGTGCGTCGAATTCATGAAATCAAGGTCATTAGAACGCATTTGTTTTCAGGGAAACTCTAGGTAACATTTTTCAATTAATAATTAAATTATTATTACTGAAAACATTCCAAACGTACTGGAAAAAAATCACGTTACTCCAACATTCGAGTCAGCATTTTTTTCTCGTTCTCTACAAAGCTTTCACGCAATTTATTCCGATTTTTACGCCTCATTACGTAAGATGAATGTATTCCCTTCAATTTTTGTTCGAAGAATTGCTCACATCGCAGTTTATATTAGAAATTTTTGTTGCTACATTAATGTCCCGGCCATATTTAAATCTTACTTTTCAATAAAATATTGTTGTCGAAAATACGAGTCGCTGGGGTGTCGCCATTCGAGCATTTTGAGAAAATAACAAATTCATCATTTAAAAAAGCCATTATTATTTATTTTTGAGTGTTTGGTGTACTCAAATAATTTGAATTCATATGCGCAATCGATTTTGGAGTAGAGATAATTTCCATAATTATTATAGCATCATTTTCCCAGCTAAAGCAATTATACACAGCAGCAAGCAGTTGAACCAGATAATAGTTGTCGTGCGAACCGCGCGCGGTGCTACTGACTGACACTGCAAGCACCAGGGAGACTAGAGAGAAGGAGTGAACACACCGTACTTAAGAGGATGGATCAGTCACCTAACCTCACCTCGAATTTTCGAAGTTGAAATTCTTCGATACGGTTTAACCGATTACAAAAAAGCTCTGTCAGCCCACGCAGGATGATGGCAAAAATGGGCTAACAGGGCCTTTTTGTAATCGGTCAAACCGTGTCGAAGAATTTCACTTTCGAAATTTGCAACTATCTCTCTCGCACTGACCGTGGCGAGATACCGACTGACCCATACCCTTAAGAAGTGTACCCAAAAATCGGTAGAAAATGAGAGGCGCTGTGATCGCAGAGTACACGGTCAGTTTCACGTCGTTGAGGATTATTATTACTATATGCATTAGTACTTTCGGTCACGAGCGCTGCTAGTGGCAAAACCAGAAACTATAGCATCAACGTGTTTTGGGCACGCTGGAACTACGAATTGGCCTATGTTGTGTTCACTCCTTCTATCTAGTCTCCATAATAGCGACGGACGATCAGCTTGTTCGCGTCGCGCACGTGAATAGGAGGTATCGTTACATTAAACTCAATTGCATGTTATTTCTATCAACTTCAATTAATTTATCGATCGAGATTGTGTACAAAAGTTTTTTGTACCGATATTTGTGTAAGAACAATCTCCCGCTTTGAAAACCATACAACCATCATTCAGTTCAAACGCTTGTTGCAACTGTAATTTAATTGTCAAACAATCGCTAAATCATAATTATAGAAACTAGCGACATTAACTGAATCAAGGCATTACGTATTTTATTTCTTTCATTCTGTATATTGGAACAAATAATTCTTGAAAAATAAATACGGAAACATAAAATTTTCGATACCCACATTTTGGAGTAAAGAATTATCTGCAAGTAGTCAATTTAAAAACCGATTTTTCGAGTCAACAATTGCTGATCTACGAATTTACAAAAAAACATATATGGACTCTGACACAAATTAAAGGTCACTTGATAAGTCATATTTTATCGCATATATATATTTGTTCGTGCGTTATTCCTTTTAAATAAATGTTTATGACCGGAAATATTCATCAAATCACGGAATGAATGCATGATCCGTAAAAATACATTTTGTTCATGTTGAATACTTTGAAAAAATGTCGACGATGATTATATCGGCAATTTGCATGACTGATTAGTCATTTTATAGTTTGTATTTGTAAAATTACTAAGGAAATGTCGGCGAGCTCGGAATCGGATACTGGAGTATCCTCGAGTCAGGATAATCCTAATGAAACGGGAACTTCATCTAACCGTGTACTGAATGAACCGAATGAACTGAGAATAGGCGGGATTCAAAATATTCAGCAAATGAAACACGAAATCCTAATTGAGTGCAATCGTCGAGCGTATCTAGATGGAAAATATTTCGCTCCTATTTTAGACAAATCAAGGCTAGATGGCGGTATAGTAGCCGTTTGTCAGCTTTGCCAAACAGATTTTAATAAATATAAAGAAATCACTGGTTACTTGAAGATTCCGTTGAATTATGCATCACATATATTAAGGTAAATAAACAGTCAGTTCAATATTTATTTGTTTAATCATCAGATGTGAATACATTCAACGCTTTGGGCACACATTTCTCCTTACACATGATGCACTGAAATGTTTGCATATATAGATTTTTTGTCACTGATCACGAACGTGAACTCAAATTTTGAAAACAGACTAAAGTTTGCAGTGAATGCAATTGTTATTTTGGATCTAGTATAGAAACGATTGTATATTTATTTATTTTTAACAATAACCATCTGAAATAAAAATTCTGATAAAAATTTGTACAATTCTTTGCAGTATATTAAGGTTATGAAAAAACTGTTATTTTCATTTTCATAGTAAATTAGTAGGAAATACATTCTTACGCGGAAGTGTACGCATTTTAACTATTCGTTTAAATTTGATATTTGTGCAGTTACAGTTAGCATAAATAATGATTATACAAATTTTTTTTTACACTTATGAATTTCTTAAGGACCATATAGGAATAAAAAACTCAGTATTCGTTGCTGAAAAAGTATTTTAATTATCAAAAAATTGCAAAAAAGGTATAACAACGTATATTTCACCATGATTCAAAGGGTTAAATTTTAACATTACTAAAAAATGTTTTCCTAACGGAAGAAATTGCGAGAATAAGGATTACGTGTTCTTCCATTAAATTTTCGTATTTTGTTTTTTCCAAATATATTATTGAAGAATGAAGTTATGTCGATTTTGTTCAATTTTGATAGATTGAGATAAAATTTATTAAATCTCACGAGACAAATTGCTCGAGTAGAGAAAAGAATTCTTCGCTACAGTTGATTTTGACTATTTCAGAGAATCCATAAGCCAAAGTTAAAGGATTACAAGAAGTATGTGGAAGTAAAGCAACAAAAAAAAAAAGATGACAGTACCGAAAAGGACGGTTACAGAAGTTATTGTACTTTTTCTCAGAGCAAATTCGAGGAAAATGTGATTCTTTTTCTGTTGGAAACTTTGGCCCCACTTAACACTGTTGAGGCGCCAGGGTTTAGAAAAATGTTTGACGGTAAATTTGTTATATCTGTATTGAGTTGAATAATTACAATTCCTGTAATGTGTAAGCGCCTGGTTTAGCGTTGTGTAGACGATCATCCCGATATGTCGAAATTACACAGGAAACATCCAACAATAAACCTAGTCAATTGATTCGTAGATGTTTTTTCACATTTGGATTTTTTATTAAATGCTATTGGAAAAATTCAGTATGATTTTTCGTTTTTTTGCCATAGATATGAAAATTAACCCATTAACGCCGAAGAATCGTGTTTTTTTTTCTCATTTTCAAGCTAGATTCTTATCATCGAAAAAAAATCATTTGCAAATAAAAAATATGTTCCCTTGTACTTTCGAGTGTCCCCTTTCCGAATCCGGAGTCAAAATTGAGTTTTGTCCATTGGAAAAAAAATATGGCCGTTTTTAAACAAAAAAAACCGAAAAAATCGAAGACATTTTTTTTTCAATATTTTTTTTCTCATTGAAGACGTGCGAGGACCCCCCCTTTTTCTTCAACCATGAGTGCACAAAATAGTTGTAGTTTAAGAATATATTTTTTTAATTTGTCGACATTGACATTTTCACCCCCAAAATGGCGCTTTTCATCCCTTCAGCAGGAAGACAATTTTCACTCTCGGTGCCCGACAAAAAAAATATTCAAATCTTAACGAAAATTGGTATCCCGGGGTTTTCAAGGTCGCTGATTACGATTCCGCCCTCAAAATTCGAATATTCAGAATGGCGGATCCAATATGGCGAACCCAAATTCAAAAACTTACTTGAATCGGATGAAATGTGGCACTCGGGGGTTTTCGAGGTCGCTGATTACAAATCTGCCCTCAAAATTCGAAAATTCAAAATGGCGGATCCAATATGGCGGACCCGAATTAAAAAACTTACTTGAATCGGATGAAATGTGGCACTCGGGGGTTTTCGAGGTCCTCGATAACGAATCTGGCATCATCATTTCAAAATTCAAAATTGCGGATGCAATATGGCGGACACCTTCCCATTAACACCCAGTTATTATCTAACGTTTATTGAAGAATTGACAACTTTATATAAATGTAAATAATAATCATTCAATTGATTCACATTTTATGATCATATATTATATTTTTCATGTGTCGAATAAAAATTGACGTTGCAGAGGCTGAGAAATCTCCGATTTTCTTACATTTCATCTTGTTTTTGTTTATACGGGTCATCATTGAATATTATCCCTGATACAAATATATTTATTATCCATGAATATTACTGTCTGCAAATAAGTTTTGTATATGCCTATCACATCTTTTTTCAATTTTTCACGTTTGTGGAGTGCGGATCGTTCACATTGCTAATGATATTTTATTTTCTGTAAAAAATATTAGCTCAGAATTTTTGTGTTCATTTTAGGTCTGCCAATATTCCTTATCTGAATAATTTGGTTTCTATTTTCGTAGAACTTGTCTTGAGACTAAATCGAACTCACTTATATACCTAAATTTCAGCTCAGTACCTCAACAAAATTTATTCATAAAATATTGTTTTATCATCTTTATTGCTCCTGAGTGAATTCACTTCTTCGATAATTTTTATCTCATCGGCAGCGTGAGCATATTGACAATATTACCATTATGTCTCGAAAACGACCAAGGCAATCTATTCCTTCTCATGTAGAGTTTGAAATGGATACTTCTGACGATAATTGTGACGAGCTCGTCGCGATTCCGAATCCAGACAATTCTGGTTATTCTAGTGATTCCGATTCTGATTTTGAATCAAACGATCACCTTTCGAGTATCACTTATAAACAAGCATCGGAAAATTACACAGATAATCAATGTAAATTGGAAGGAGATCACCAATATAAGTGGATGGTTGGTGAAAAGAGCTACCCGAATGAGACTGAAGACAAATTATTACTAACTGACGGTGTAAAAAAAAGTATTCAAAAAAGTGAGCCGATACAACTGTTTGAAAAGTTTTTCTGCATGGAAATGAAAACATACATTATTGACTCATGTAAAGAGAATGGGTTTGAATTGCAGTTGGATGATTTGAATACTTTCATTGGCATCATCATTGTAAGCTCGTTCAATAAAAGAAAATCTCAAAGAGACTATTGGTCATCTGATCCCTTCTTATTATGTGAGGTGGTTTCTTCTGCAATGCAACGCGATACATTTGAGAAAATCAAATCAGAATTAAAGTATTCGATGCCTAAAGACAATGATCCCAGTGATAAGGCATGGCGCGTTCGTAAATTACTACAATTATTTCAGAGAAATATTCGTCAGTTTGGCTTGTGGAAGACTGCGTTATCTGTTGACGAAATGATGGCCAAATCATATGCAAGAACATCGCTAAAACAGTTTATCCGGGGAAAACCCATACGATTCGGACTAAAATTTTGGGGTCTTTGCACCGCCGATGGATACCTGTTGAATCTCGATTTATATTGTGGAAAAAATTCATCAATTGGAGATAAATTGGGTAAATGTGCTCTAGGTTCTCGTGTAGTGATGCAATTATTGGATCCATTTCTCAAATCTATCCCTCCTAAGAAGATATCTCAGTTCCATCTTTACTGCGATAATTTTTTTACGAATTTCGATCTCCTAGTACATTTGAAAAAGTTAGGTTTACAATGTACAGGAACTATAAGAGAAAATCGAGTCAAAGAAAAAAATGTAATCGACAAAAAGTCTCCACGAGGTACGTATGTTGTAAAGCATGATCAAAACAGCGGAATAAACTACATAACTATCGTAGACTCGAAACCAGTTTCGATCGCTTCTACCGCTGCAGGGGTAACTCCTCTATTACCGTCTAAGAGATTTAGCTCGAGTGCACATTCAAAAATTGAGATTCCGTTTCCACAAGCATTTCATCTCTACAATAAATTCATGGGCGGAGTAGACGTTCACGATGGACATTGCAACAACTTGCTTCCAAGTATCCGTTCAAAAAAATGGACATGGGTCGTCTTTATTAGATTTATACAGGCCGCCATTGTGAACTCAGTCGTGATTTTCAACGCAACTGGAGATAAAACAAAAAAAATTGGTTCAAAGCAATTCGCAATTTCGATTGCTAAATATTACTTACAAGGAAAGGTACTTTGGTGTCCCCCTCCGATTTTGATAATTTTTATATATGTTATAGTCCATCGAAAATTAAGAGACACGTAATTTTTTTTATCGGCTTAAAGTTATTTTTAAGGGGTGAAATCGACCCCCAAAGTTGAGCATGTTTTGCATCTGGTAGAGTGTTTCATATAGAAGCACTTAACCGATCGTAACGAAACCAATTGCAAAACGTTTTTCACGTCAAATAACCTGTATATAATGTTCAACTTCTTATGCACCCCTATTACATGGGGATGATTCACCCCCGAATATCCAGAATTCTTTTGTATAAAAAAAACTTGCAATCCGATTTCAATAAAACAAACGCCATTTTGCAGAGCAAAAAAAATAAAATTGACGTATTTTTGGGTTTTTCTCAGATTAAAAAAATTAAGGGGGTAAAACACCCTTAAAATGTCAAATTTCATTTTGAGCACTGTCCCCTTCCGATTTCAATATTTTTTTTATAAAATGTAGCTTATCGAAAAATAAGACCACCTATTATTTTTATTGGCTCAAAATTATTTTTAAGGCGTGAAATCAACCCCCAAAGTTGGGCATGTTTTGCATCTGGTAGAGTGTTTCATATAGAAGCACTCAACCGATCGTAACGAAACCAATTGCAAAACGTTTTTCACGTCAAATAACCTGTATATAATGTTCAACTTCTTATGCACCCTTACTTACTGCAGGGGGCTGAACCACCCCCTGACATTCATAATTTTTTGTATAAAAGAAAAATTGTCATTCGATTTCAATGGAAAAACCAACATTTTGAAAAGCAAAAAAAAATTATAGTGAATGTGTCTAGATTTTTCGAATAAAAAAAATTAAGGGGGTAAAACACCCCTAAAATCTCAAATGTCATTTTGCGCACTTAAATGATAAAATTCAATTCAATTGGTCTCATTATCATTGCGTATCGACTTATATGCTAAATAATATTTATTTCGCATGTACATCCGCTGCCCTTCTGACATGCTTCACGTTTATAAAGAAGTGTTGGTATCCGTTCTATTTATATAAGTTTCTATTTTGAACGATTTACGAAAATAAAAAAAAAACTCAAATATCAAAAGAGTCGCATCAGCAATTCACCGCCCAGAATGTAAACAAAGCTGGCTCATGCCTTGCCATATTCTTATTCATATCAAGAACCGCTATAGTGTCTCGACCCCAAGTATTCTTGAAAAAGCCAGTTCGCTCAGGCTAATGTTTGAGGTATATCCGAAAACCAAATAAAAATGCTGTTTTCGTGGTGATGTCAGATCAAACCGCCCACTCAAGATGAAAAAGGTAAAACTGACTTTATATTATTCCAGAAGTTAAGTTGCTGTTCGACTGTTGATCAGTCATTATCGTGTCCGCTATCGTGAATACCGTATTGTTATTAACATGTCCATCAATCCAATGAACGTAATAAGACTGTTGTTTCTTACATTCGAGGTAATGAACATTCCTGACAGTCCTGTTAACAATAATGAAGTGGAATTGAAAGAGAGTTTCGCGGAAATTCTGAAGGCCTCTATGGCAGAGTTCAATCAGTTAGAAATCGTCGAAGATACGACATTAGATTTTCAAGAACCGTTTAGAGATGTCATAGTAGAACCTGTCGAAGATAATGACATCGAATGGGGTCTTGGAGAATCTCCATTAAGCCCTGAAACGTGTACTGACGATGAAGAAGATTTGAGCTACGACTACAAACAAAGAGCTGTTGAGTACTGGAGAAGTGCAAAAACGAAACAAAATAGGAAAATAGAAACAGTCCAAAACCGATTTAAACTCGTTAAATCTGTGCGCCAATTAAGGCGCTGGGCTCAACAAATTAATAAAGGCGGAACTTACAAGGAAAAATTGTCGCGCATTTCTGAATATACAATCGATAATTTAAAAAGCGCCATAGAAGCAGGTCTCATTGTACACGATATCGATCTTCGGAGATGGGCATTACAAGCCCAAAAATTGATTGGGCATGAGAATTTGCGTTTCAGGGCTTCGCCAACATGGATAAAAAAGTTTAAAAAAGTTCATCGAATAACAAGTAGAAAAATAAATAAATTCGTGACAAGAAAGACTCTCGAATCAAAGGACATATTACAAAACGATGCTAATAAATTTGTCTCCGCAGTTCAATTGAAAATTGAGGAATATGGCTTGGAAAATATTTATAATTCTGATCAAAGTGGTTTCCAATTAGAAGTCCATTCAGGGCGAACGTTAACAGAAGAAGGTACAAAACAAGTAGAATGCCTTGTACAATCCGTTTCAGCGACAACCCATAGCTACACCATCCAGCCGACAATATCAGCAGCAGGAAAATTGTTGTCACCTCTTCTGATAATTTTAAAAGAGCCATCCGGGCGGTTGGGGCCAATCGTAGAACGAACCATTTTTCGACCTCCCAATGTTTTTATAAGTGTTTCAAAATCTGGCAAGGCTACATCAGGTACGTTGGTATGTAATATTCAAATATAAAAAATAGATGTGCTATTAATTTTTACATATTGATTTATAGAACATTTCAAAGTATGGCTTCAAGAAGTGTTCTTCCCAAATGTCGGTGAGAAAAGTGTGCTTTTAATAGACTCATGGAGTGGACATTGCCCTAGTGTTGTCACGGAAGTTACACCACATAACAAAGAAATTGTTACAATGATCATACCGAAAGGAACAACAGGGAATATCCAGCCACTTGATGTCTTCGGATTTAGAATTTGGAAAAATTATGTCAGACATTTTTCAGACAGTGTCATGTTACTTGATTATGATTTAAGTCTACATTTACGAAATAATATAATCAAGCTGCAATCTCTAGTACATAATCAATTATCATCTCCGAGGTACGAAAATTTATTTCGATATGCCTGGTTCAAAAGTGGGTACATAGAAGAACGACCTGAGCATTTCGAAAATCCCGTTGAATTCGCTTTTGGTATGTCATCTCAAACACAATGTGAAATTGAAGGCTGCACAAATGTGGCTGTAGTAAGATGTTCATGGTGTAAAAAGTCACTTTGTTTCAAACATTTCTTCGAAGAACATCATTACTGTTCAAAATATAATCATTAAGTTCAGGAATGATAATTGAAACGAAAATTTGAATTGGAATCTATTTTTACTACATGAAAGATTTTAGCGCCTATGTATAACCTATATATATATATTTGTGTACAGACCATGTGTATACAAAAATAAAAAATCGTGAAGCTCACGACCACCGAAGATGTAGGAGTACTCAATTTTTCATATAATTAAAAAGCCGATGTACATGCGAAATAAATATTATTTAGCATATAAGTCGATACGCAATGATAATGAGACCAATTGAATTGAATTTTATCATTTAAGTGCGTAAAATGAAATTTGAGATTTTAGGGGTGTTTTACCCGCTTAATTTTTTTTATTGGAAAAATCTAGACACATTCACTATAATTTTTTTTTGCTTTTCAAAATGTTGGTTTTTCCATTGAAATCGAATGACAATTTTTCTTTTATACAAAAAATTATGAATGTCAGGGGGTGGTTCACCCCCCTGCAGTAAGTAAGGGTGCATAAGAAGTTGAACATTATATACAGGTTATTTGACGTGAAAAACGTTTTGCAATTGGTTTCGTTACGATCGGTTGAGTGCTTCTATATGAAACACTCTACCAGATGCAAAACATGCCCAACTTTGGGGGTTGATTTCACGCCTTAAAAATAATTTTGAGCCAATAAAAATAATAGGTGGTCTTATTTTTCGATAAGCTACATTTTATAAAAAAAATATTGAAATCGGAAGGGGACAGTGCTCAAAATGAAATTTGACATTTTAAGGGTGTTTTACCCCCTTAATTTTTTTAATCTGAGAAAAACCCAAAAATACGTCAATTTTATTTTTTTTGCTCTGCAAAATGGCGTTTGTTTTATTGAAATCGGATTGCAAGTTTTTTTTATACAAAAGAATTCTGGATATTCGGGGGTGAATCATCCCCATGTAATAGGGGTGCATAAGAAGTTGAACATTATATACAGGTTATTTGACGTGAAAAACGTTTTGCAATTGGTTTCGTTACGATCGGTTAAGTGCTTCTATATGAAACACTCTACCAGATGCAAAACATGCTCAACTTTGGGGGTCGATTTCACCCCTTAAAAATAACTTTAAGCCGATAAAAAAAATTACGTGTCTCTTAATTTTCGATGGACTATAACATATATAAAAATTATCAAAATCGGAGGGGGACACCAAAGTACCTTTCCTTGTTAGAGAGGGGAAAACTAAAACGGAACAAAGCACACGATACTTTCCGTCACAGCAAACAAGCTCGTTGTTCAATCTGTCCAATAAGAACATATACGTACTGTAAGGACTGTAATGCTTACTTCTGTAGTGCTTGTATGAAAGCGAAACACGTAATCAGGCTTCGGGGATAAGCAAAGGGCGCATTTACAACCAAGCACCCCAAAAAGTGAGAGGCAAGGGGACTCACTCGAATCAAGCACCCCAAAAAGTGAGAGGCAAGGGGACTCACTCGAATCAAGCACCCCAAAAAGTGAGAGGCAAGGGGACTCACTCGAATCAAGCACCCCAAAAAGTGAGAGGCAAGGGGACTCACTCGAATCAAGCACCCCAAAAAGTGAGAGGCAAGGGGACTCACTCGAATCAAGCACCCCAAAAAGTGAGAGGCAAGGGGACTCACTCGAATCAAGCACCCCAAAAAGTGAGAGGCAAGGGGACTCACTCGAATCAAGCACCCCAAAAAGTGAGAGGCAAGGGGGCTCACTCGAATCAAGCACCCCAAAAAGTGAGAGGCAAGGGGACTCACTCAATTCAAGCACCCCAAAAAGTGAGAGGCAAGGGGACTCACTCGAATCAAGCACCCCAAAAAGTGAGAGGCAAGGGGACTCACTCAAATCAAGCACCCCAAAGGAGAAAGGATTTCTACCACGTCCATGTCGTTTTCTCTGGGTAATGCTCTTAAGTAATTCTCTGGGTAATACTCTTAAGTAGAATAAGGAATTATAAGTTTATCCGTTGAGTAATGCGGAGTGATGAATTTCTATAAATTTGTCAATTTGTGTTCAGGAATTAGCAATAATTCCTTCGGCGTCGTGAGCACTCGGGCGGGTTCGTGCTCCGCCGTGAATGTCGCCACGTACCGGGCTACGCGACACGGGAGCAGCGAGACACTCGAGCGGCCGGGCGCTAGTTCTCGCGCTCCCACGAGCGTCGCCACCTCCCGGGCCTCAACTTCGGGCTCGCTCGATGCGACACGCGACGCATGCGCATGGCGCGTCTTCATCGATCTACGCATCGATTTCCTCAGTCTTGATCCGGGAGCCTTAGCGTGCCAGGGTGCGATCATTATCAAAATTATCACATTGCGAATCATTACGGATTATACATAGAATCAACTCGGCGAATTTATAACGGACAATTCTTTCACTCACGAGACATTTACAACGGGTAATAGTTCAATCGACTACCTCGATTTCACGGGATCATAACGACGCGCGGGGAAGCACGCTTCGGCAGCCATCTTCGTCCGTTGAGCGTGGGCTCAACAGACGCCGGGTCAATTCTCGCGGTCTGATTGAATGTATCGGGAATTTTCGGGCCGTTTTTCATTGTCGGGATCTCACTGTTCATCATAACCAAATAAACAATTATTCTTTGCCTTTTTTTCTATTTCTCGCCTACCGCATTATTTTTCTTTCCACCTACACCAGACTCCTTCACAAAACATTTTGGTTCTTCGAGCCGGATCTGGTGGAAATAGTGCGGCGGGTGAGTGAGAAAAGTGCATCGGGTGAGTGTGTGGGAGCCATCGGGACTTTTCGACGAATTTCTCGTCATCGGGACTCTTTGTCACACGAGCAACCGGGCTGCGGACATTTCCGCCTTCACGTGCCACCAGCGCACACGGCGGCCATCTTGGACGGTCGATCGCTCACATCGACCACTTGGCGGGATCTCAACCGACGCACTTCGACGCATCGATTCATCGGTGAGTTTTTTTTTACACAGCGTTTCTCAAACTCAGTGCGGGCTTAGACTTTTTTCCAAAATATTGAGCGGGTCATTTTCGTTTCTCGATTTCATTACTCGAGTGCGGGGTTCGAGAATAGTCAAGTGCGCTGTCAGTTAAAATTTTTGGTGGTCATATTACCGGGTGGTCACTTATCGGGTCACAAGACCTTTCTCGGGTATCCGTCGGGCCCTCACGGTCGTGTGTGACATCTTTCGGGAATTTGTGCATTCGCGGCGCCTCACGGGTCATTTTTGGTCATTTTTCATTCATGCGTTGCCGTGGTTGACATTTACCGATCAGTCTTTCACTTTCGGGTTTTTCGGGACGTTTTGTCGGGAGTTCTTCAGTGCAGTCAGCGGGCGCAGGGGGCTGCTCGTCCTCCCCTTGACTCACCACGGCGTTTTGAATTTTTTTTTGGGACATTTCATTCGGGTTTCGGTCACTTTCACGGGATATTTTCCCTTGGTTCGAATTTTTCGCGGGACATTAGACTGTGCAACCGGTGTTTCATCGGCGGTCGGGCATTCAGGTCGATTCTCACAGCTCCGGTCTGCAATTCGCGCGGGACAACATGGCGGACGACCACGCCACGGACCAAGAAAAGGAGGAGAAGGGGGACGAGACCAAGCTCGCCGTACCATCGGGCTCCTCAGCCACGGGCGCAGCTGACGCGGGCGTTTCTCAACGGGACAAAGCCTCATCCACACGGGGCAAATCCCCCTCTACTCGGGAGAAATCTCCGGGCTCACGGGCGAACTCAAGCTCAACGGGTACCGGGTCTTTGGCACTGAGGGCCGCCACACAAACGGCTCGGTTGGCGATGCTGCGGGTGCTACATGACCGAGTCATGACCGGCGAGGCGGGCGATTTCACATTGTCCGAACTGGCTGACATTCGGAGTCAGTCTAATGACATATGGGTCAAATTTCAAGCCATGCACGAGACTATCAGCGAGAGTTGCACCGACGAGTTTCTTTCTCACCATTACGTGGTAGATAACTCGTACTCTCGGGCCTTCAGCCTCCATTGCGAGCTCAATGCTCGACTCGCACGTTATCGGGATGAACTCACTCCTCCTCAGCGGCACTCATCGGGCAACGGGGCATCAGGGGGCGTACACCTCAACCGGAGCTCAGTACAGCTGCCAAAAATTGAGCTGCCGGTATTTTCGGGAGACTACACAGAGTGGCTGTCGTATCGGGATCTGTTCACGTCTCTGGTCATCAACAACCAGAACGTGGCAGAGGTGGCTCGAATGCAATACTTGCGTCTCTCAACCACGGGCGAGGCAGCCAAGGTCATCAGCGGGATGGGAGTCGAGGCCGATGTTTTCGAGTCGGCTTGGCAGTGTATTTACAATCGCTACCAGAACGACCGCATTCTGGTCACCTCGCACTTGGAGAGCCTCTTCGAGACGACCGTCATCCAACCGCGGTCAGCACGGAACCTTCATGCACTCCACCACACCATCACCGAGGCGTGCAACTCACTCAAGCTCTTGGGAGCTCCTACGGAGCATTGGGACTGGGTGTTGGTTTACGCCATCGCCAGACGACTCGACAAGGACACACGGGAGGCCTGGGAAATCGAGGCCGGTCAGTCGAAGAAGCCTCCAACCTTCACCCAATTACGGGGGTTTCTCAATAACCGCGCACGGGCCTTTGAGGGAGCTGAGGTCGTGGTCATCGCGGGTCCATCCTCATCGGGCGCTCGGTCAACGGGTACAGAGTCGCGGAGTACACCGAAGAATACTTCTTCACGGGTTCATGCGGCTACCACGGGCGACAAGTCACAGTGTGCGTACTGTCGGCAGAGGCACTACATTGTGGCTTGTTCGAAATTTCGGCAGCTCTCAGCCGAGGCACGGCGGGCGGAGGTGCAAAAGTTGAGGCTGTGCTTCAACTGCCTGGGCCGGCACAACGTCAACGCTTGCAACATTTCAACACGATGCAAGGAGTGTGACCGCAAGCATCACACGATGATACACGTCGGGTGGTCGAAATACGGGGATGCGGCCAAGGGTACGGGAGCATCATCAACATCGGGTGGCCAATCGGCCAACTCCGGGGACGCGGGTGCGTCAGCATCGGGCACTTCTCAATAAGATACGGGGGCATTAACTTGCACCACGGGAAGTTCGAGACCAACAGTTCTCCTGGCCACCTGCCAGGCACTGCTCCGCACCAGCTACGGGGCAGATCAACGGGTACGGGTGCTGTTAGACATGGGGTCTGAGCTGTCTCTCATCTCAGACAAGCTCGTTCATCATCTCCGGCTACGACGAGAGTCGTCGTCAATTTCAATCATTGGGATCGGCGGTACAGCATCGGGCCAAACTCGCGGGATGGTCACGATCAATCTTAGGTCACTTCACTCCTCGGGAACTATCTCAATAAAAGCATTTATTCTCTCCAAGTTAATGCCTACACTTCCTTCATTTTCCCTCTCACATACATCTTGGGCACATATACAGGGTATTTCTCTAGCGGATCCGGACTTTGCACTAGCGGGACCAGTGGACCTCATCCTGGGAGTGGACGTTTACGGGCAGTACATTCGTCCACAGATAAAACGCGGGCGTCCGGAGGAGCCCATTGCACAAAACACGATATTCGGGTGGGCAATAATCGGGCCGGTAAGCGAGCCTCAGAGCTCATCGGGTTTGATTCACCACGCGATGGTGGACCATGGGTTTCAGGAGTTACAAGAACTCCTGTCGCAATTTTGGGTTCAAGAAGAAGTTCCAGTACAGATCGAGGCAGATCTCACCCCTGAGGAACAGGAGTGTGAGACTCATTTCATTAAAACTCATTCGCGGGATTCAACGGGTCGGTACATTGTTCGCTTGCCAGTCAAAAGTTCATCGGGTCAGCTGGGACGGTCGTTTCACACGGCATCATCTTGTCTTCAACGGCTTCAACGGAAACTTTCACGGGACGAGAAGTACAAGGGTCTTTACGACACATTTCTCGGGGAGTACGAGTCATTGGGGCACATGGTTCGGGTCAAGGATACAGAGATTCAACGGGATTTTGCATATTACCTTCCTCACCACGGGGTACTGACTACAAAACTTCGGGTGGTTTTCAACGGGTCGTGCAACACTGACTCCGGGCTCTCACTCAATGACATTTTGCACACGGGCGCGAAGTTGCAACGGGATATTTCAGACGTTTTATTGTGGGTTCGACGACACCGGTTCGTTTTCGCTACGGATATCGTCCAGATGTTTCGGCAAATTCGGGTTCATCAAGACGATTGGGATTTACAACGTATTCTTTGGGTCGACAAGCACGGGAATTCGGTTCATTTTCGGTTGACTACAGTCACCTACGGGACACGGTCAGCACCATTTCTTGCGGTACGGGCACTCCTTCAACTAGTAGCAGACGAGGGAGGTAAATATCCTGCCGCGATTGCCCCTCTTACAATGGGGCGATACGTAGATGATATTTATGGGGGTGCTGACCAACTCTCAGAGCTCGTTGCACAAGCGAAACAGCTGGTCGGGATTTGCACGGCGGGCGGCTTTCCTCTGGCCAAATGGCAGAGTAACTGTCCAGACCTCCTTTCAACTATCGGGCTGGACTCAAACACGGAAGGGTCGAGGTCGATCGATGAGTGTGAGACCAAGGTCCTCGGGCTCTCATGGGTACCACGGTCGGACGTTTTCAAATTCACCACGGTTCCGTACACGGCCGGGACACAAATCACCAAACGGGTAATTCTGTCGGAGATTGCTCAAATCTACGATCCATTGGGTTTCCTCTCACCGGCGGTAATTCGGGCAAAGATTCTTCTCCAGAGGTTATGGTTGGAGAAGCTTTCATGGGACGACGCGGTGTCTTCCGAGGTCGCAGCGTCTTGGGTCGCGTTTCGGCGCGAGTTGACTCACCTCGACAGCATCGAGATTCCGAGGTGGATCAACATTTCACCACAGTCAACGGTTGAGATTCACGGGTTTTCGGATGCTTCTCAGTTGGCTATGGGCGCGGTCGTGTACGTACGGGTTTCGGGTTCGGGAACGAGCACCAGAGTCGCGCTGGTTTGCTCAAAAACAAAAGTCGCGCCGATCAAAAGGCTCACCATTCCGCGGCTGGAGCTCGCAGCAGCACAGCTGTTAGCCAAACTCGCGAAATACGTTGGAGCTTCGGGATTCACGGGTTTACCTATGGACGGATTCCAGGGTAACGCTCACGTGGGTTACGAGTCATCCTTCACGGTGGAAGGACTTCGTTCGAAATCGGGTTTCATCTATCCAAGAGCTCATTCCTCAAGGGCAATGGAGGTTCATTCCGGGACGGGACAATCCTGCGGATTGTGCATCACGCGGGCTAACCATCACTCAGCTCGAGCAATTTCAAACATGGTGGCACGGGCCACACTGGTTAGCAGATTCATCCTCCAATTGGCCAGTTCATTACATCGGGACGGTTGATTCAGCGGCGCTCGAAGAGCGGCCAGGTCTTACTTTCACGATCTCAACACAACCTTCACCAGTCTTCGACCTCATTCATCGGTATTCTTCACTTACCCGGTTGTTGAGAATTACGTCTTTTCTTTTTAAGGCGCTTACAAAACTTATGAAGACGGGACAGGATTCAACAGGGGCTCTCATTTCACCGGGCGACCTGGAACACTCAATGCTTTACTGGGTAAAGGCAATTCAAGGGTCCTACTTCACGGCGGAGCTCAAGGTTCTTTCGGCGGGCCAACTTCTTCCTAAGTCGCACCCCTTCACGCGACTTACGGCATTCATCGACAATCAAGGGACATTACGGGTGGGAGGGCGGCTGAAGCACTCAGCCTTACAACCTGAGAGCAAACACTCAGCCATCCTCCCTCGGGACTCGCCACTCACGCAACTTCTCATCGCGGACGCTCACGAGCGTACACTACACGGGGGTACGCAAGCTACCTTGGCGTACCTTCGTCGACGGTACTGGGTAGTCGGGGGACGGGCACCTGTCCGCTCATTCATACTTCGCTGCGTGAGATGTGCTCGCTTACGGGTCACTAGGGCACAGCAACTCATGGGTCAATTTTTTCTATTTCTCGCCTACCGCATTATTTTTCTTTCCACCTACACCAGACTCCTTCACAAAACAATTTGTCAATATATAAAGTTGTCAATTCTTCAATAAACGTTAGATAATAACTGGGTGTTAACGGGAAGGTGTCCGCCATATTGCATCCGCCATTTTGAATTTTGAAATGATGATGCCAGATTCGTTATCAAGGACCTCGAAAACCCCCGAGTGCCACATTTCATCCGATTCATACAGTTTTTGAATTTAGGTCCGCCATATTGGATCCGCCATTTTGAATTTTCGAATTTTGAGGGCAGATTTGTAATCAGCGACCTCGAAAACCCCCGAGTGCCACATTTCATCCGATTCAAGTAAGTTTTTGAATTCGGGTCCGCCATATTGGATCCGCCATTTTGAATTTTCGAATTTTGAGGGCAGATTTGTAATCAGCGACCTCGAAAACCCCCGAGTGCCACATTTCATCCGATTCAAGTAAGTTTTTGAATTTGGGTCCGCCATATTGGATCTGCCATTATGAATTTTCGAATTTTGAGGGCGGAATCGTAATCAGCGACCTTGAAAACCCTGGGATACCAATTTTCGTTAAGATTTGAATATTTTTTTTGTCGGGCACCGAGAGTGAAAATTGTCTTCCTGCTGAAGGGATGAAAAGCGCCATTTTGGGGGTGAAAATGTCAATGTCGACAAATTAAAAAAATATATTCTTAAACTACAACTATTTTGTGCACTCATGGTTGAAGAAAAAGGGGGGGTCCTCGCGCGTCTTCAATGAGAAAAAAAATATTGAAAAAAAATGTCTTCGATTTTTTCGGTTTTTTTGTTTAAAAACGGCCATATTTTTTTTTCTAATGGACAAAACTCAATTTTGACTCCGGATTCGGAAAGGGGACACTCAAAATTACAAGGGAACATATTTTTTATTTGCAAATGATTTTTTTTCGATGATAAGAATCTGGCTTGAAAATGAGAAAAAAAACACGATTCTTCGGCGTTAATGGGTTAACCCATTAACGCCGAAGAATCGTGTTTTTTTTTCGGCACTCGGGGGTTTTCGAGGTCGCTGATTACAAATCTGCCCTCAAAATTCGAAAATTCAAAATGGCGGATCCAATATGGCGGACCCGAATTCCAAAACTTACTTCAATCGGATGAAATGTGGCACTCGGGGGTTTTCGAGGTCGCTGATTACAAATCTGCCCTCAAAATTCGAAAATTCAAAATGGCGGATCCAATATGGCGGACCTAAATTCAAAAACTGTATGAATCGGATGAAATGTGGCACTCGGGGGTTTTCGAGGTCCTTGATAACGAATCTGGCATCATCATTTCAAAATTCAAAATGGCGGATGCAATATGGCGGACACCTTCCCGTTAACACCCAGTTATTATCTAACGTTTATTGAAGAATTGACAACTTTAAATATTGACAAATTGACAAATTTATAGAAATTCATCACTCCGCATTACTCAACGGATAAACTTATAATTCCTTATTCTACTTAAGAGTATTACCCAGAGAATTACTTAAGAGCATTACCCAGAGAAAACGACATGGACGTGGTAGAAATCCTTTCTCCTTTGGGGTGCTTGATTTGAGTGAGTCCCCTTGCCTCTCACTTTTTGGGGTGCTTGATTCGAGTGAGTCCCCTTGCCTCTCACTTTTTGGGGTGCTTGATTTGAGTGAGTCCCCTTGCCTCTCACTTTTTGGGGTGCTTGATTCGAGTGAGTCCCCTTGCCTCTCACTTTTTAGGGTGCTTGATTCGAGTGAGTCCCCTTGCCTCTCACTTTTTGGGGTGCTTGATTCGAGTGAGTCCCCTTGCCTCTCACTTTTTGGGGTGCTTGATTCGAGTGAGTCCCCTTGCCTCTCACTTTTTGGGGTGCTTGATTTGAGTGAGTCCCCTTGCCTCTCACTTTTTGGGGTGCTTGATTCGAGTGAGTCCCCTTGCCTCTCACTTTTTGGGGTGCTTGATTCGAGTGAGTCCCCTTGCCTCTCACTTTTTGGGGTGCTTGATTCGAGTGAGTCCCCTTGCCTCTCACTTTTTAGGGTGCTTGATTCGAGTGAGTCCCCTTGCCTCTCACTTTTTGGGGTGCTTGATTCGAGTGAGTCCCCTTGCCTCTCACTTTTTGGGGTGCTTGATTCGAGTGAGTCCCCTTGCCTCTCACTTTTTGGGGTGCTTGATTTGAGTGAGTCCCCTTGCCTCTCACTTTTTGGGGTGCTTGATTCGAGTGAGTCCCCTTGCCTCTCACTTTTTGGGGTGCTTGATTCGAGTGAGTCCCCTTGCCTCTCACTTTTTGGGGTGCTTGATTCGAGTGAGTCCCCTTGCCTCTCACTTTTTGGGGTGCATGATTCGAGTGAGTCCCCTTGCCTCTCACTTTTTGGGGTGCTTGGTTGTAAATGCGCCCTTTGCTTATCCCCGAAGCCTGATTACGTGTTTCGCTTTCATACAAGCACTACAGAAGTAAGCATTACAGTCCTTACAGTACGTATATGTTCTTATTGGACAGATTGAACAACGAGCTTGTTTGCTGTGACGGAAAGTATCGTGTGCTTTGTTCCGTTTTAGTTTTCCCCTCTCTAAGTAATATTTAGCAATCGAAATTGCGAATTGCTTTGAACCAATTTTTTTTGTTTTATCTCCAGTTGCGTTGAAAATCACGACTGAGTTCACAATGGCGGCCTGTATAAATCTAATAAAGACGACCCATGTCCATTTTTTTGAACGGATACTTGGAAGCAAGTTGTTGCAATGTCCATCGTGAACGTCTACTCCGCCCATGAATTTATTGTAGAGATGAAATGCTTGTGGAAACGGAATCTCAATTTTTGAATGTGCACTCGAGCTAAATCTCTTAGACGGTAATAGAGGAGTCACCCCTGCAGCGGTAGAAGCGATCGAAACTGGTTTCGAGTCTACGATAGTTATGTAGTTTATTCCGCTATTTTGATCATGCTTTACAACATACGTACCTCGTGGAGACTTTTTGTCGATTACATTTTTTTCTTTGCCTCGATTTTCTCTTATAGTTCCTGTACATTGTAAGCCTAACTTTTTCAAATGTACTAGGAGATCGAAATTCGTAAAAAAATTATCGCAGTAAAGATGGAACTGAGATATCTTCTTAGGAGGGATAGATTTGAGAAATGGATCCAATAATTGCATCACTACACGAGAACCTAGAGCACATTTACCCAATTTATCTCTAATTGATGAATTTTTTCCACAATATAAATCGAGATTCAACAGGTATCCATCGGCGGTGCAAAGACCCCAAAATTTTAGTCCAAATCGTATGGGTTTTCCCCGGATAAACTGTTTTAGCGATGTTCTTGCATATGATTTGGCCATCATTTCGTCAACAGATAACGCAGTCTTCCACAAGCCAAACTGACGAATATTTCTCTGAAATAATTGTAGTAATTTACGAACGCGCCATGCCTTATCACTGGGATCATTGTCTTTAGGCATCGAATACTTTAATTCTGATTTGATTTTCTCAAATGTATCGCGTTGCATTGCAGAAGAAACCACCTCACATAATAAGAAGGGATCAGATGACCAATAGTCTCTTTGAGATTTTCTTTTATTTAACGAGCTTACAATGATGATGCCAATGAAAGTATTCAAATCATCCAAGTGCAATTCAAACCCATTCTCTTTACATGAGTCAATAATGTATGTTTTCATTTCCATGCAGAAAAACTTTTCAAACAGTTGTATCGGCTCACTTTTTTGAATACTTTTTTTTACACCGTCAGTTAGTAATAATTTGTCTTCAGTCTCATTCGGGTAGCTCTTTTCACCAACCATCCACTTATATTGGTGATCTCCATCCAATTTACATTGATTATCTGTGTAATTTTCCGATGCTTGTTTATAAGTGATACTCGAAAGGTGATCGTTTGATTCAAAATCAGAATCGGAATCACTAGAACAACCAGAATTGTCTGGATTCGGAATCGCGACGAGCTCGTCACAATTATCGTCAGAAGTATCCATTTCAAACTCTACATGAGAAGTAATAGATTGCCTTGGTCGTTTTCGAGACATAATGGTAATATTGTCAATATGCTCACGCTGCCGATGAGATAAAAATTATCGAAGAAGTGAATTCACTCAGGAGCAATAAAGATGATAAAACAATATTTTATGAATAAATTTTGTTGAGGTACTGAGCTGAAATTTAGGTATATAAGTGAGTTCGATTTAGTCTCAAGACAAGTTCTACGAAAATAGAAACCAAATTATTCAGATAAGGAATATTGGCAGACCTAAAATGAACACAAAAATTCTGAGCTAATATTTTTTACAGAAAATAAAATATCATTAACAATGTGAACGATCCGCACTCCACAAACGTGAAAAATTGAAAAAAGATGTGATAGGCATATACAAAACTTATTTGCAGACAGAAATATTCATGGATAATAAATATATTTGTATCAGGGATAATATTCAATGATGACCCGTATAAACAAAAACAAGATGAAATGTAAAAAAATCGGAGATTTCTCAGCCTCTGCAACGTCAATTTTTATTCGACACATGAAAAATATAATATATGATCATAAAATGTGAATCAATTGAGTGATTATTATTTACATTTATATAAAGTTGTCAATTCTTCAATAAACGTTAGATAATAACTGGGCGTTAATGGGAAGGTGTCCGCCATATTGCATCCGCAATTTTGAATTTTGAAATGATGATGCCAGATTCGTTATCAAGGACCTCGAAAACCCCCGAGTGCCACATTTCATCCGATTCAAGTAAGTTTTTGAATTTGGGTCCGCCATATTGGATCCGCCATTCTGAATTTTCGAATTTTGAGGGCGGAATCGTAATCAGCGACCTTGAAAACCCCGGGATACCAATTTTCGTTAAGATTTGAATATTTTTTTTGTCGGGCACCGAGAGTGAAAATTGTCTTCCTGCTGAAGGGATGAAAAGCGCCATTTTGGGGGTGAAAATGTCAATGTCGACAAATTAAAAAAATATATTCTTAAACTACAACTATTTTGTGCACTCATGGTTGAAGAAAAAGGGGGGGTCCTCGCGCGTCTTCAATGAGAAAAAAAATATAGAAAAAAAAATGTCTTCGATTTTTTCGGTTTTTTTTGTTTAACGGCCATATTTTTTTTTCTAATGGACAAAACTCAATTTTGACTCCGGATTCGGAAAGGGGACACTCGAAAGTACAAGGGAACATATTTTTTATTTGCAAATGATTTTTTTTCGATGATAAGAATCTAGCTTGAAAATGAGGAAAAAAAACACGATTCTTCGGCGTTAATGGGTTAAAATTGCTCATTCCAGTACAAATCAGGGGTCTCTCTCAAAAGTCAAGGGTCATAAATACGCACTTTTTCATTGTTGGTATTGTGTTATTTAATATTTATTTTTTTATGATTAATCCCGTATAACGGTTCAAATTCTCTTTTTCAAAACATAAACGGCTATTTTGATAGCTGGCGTCCAAGAACGTCAAAATGAGACGAACGGAGGGAGATTATTTTGTATGAAATTTGCGTGATCTTAAAACTTTGGATACAAATTTGACGATGCATTCATAGCCTGCATTGATCTTTTGACCATTCACCAGTGCATACTTAGATCTTCTACTAATAAATAGTAGCTTTCCAAAATATAATAACTTTCGTTGCTGGCAATAGTAGTTTTCGAAAGTATGATACGCTACATTGCTGGTAATGGTTTACTGAGTCGCATCTTCAGAAATTTCATAACTGACTGCACCTTATGTTAATGTAATTTTATGATGACTACGAACACCATTTTATTCCGATTGAATTCGACGTCGAATGTTGTGTATGATACAAGGCCATTCTGAAATTCGCAGAAGAATTGATTTTCTTATAAAGTTCTGACAGCGAAAAGCAACGCATGCAACGAAAAGCACCTCCAATTTGATTTTCACTTGAATGAGCAATTTTAATAATAAGTTATGGGCCGGACAAGTACTTTGTGCGTATACGCTCAACGTACGGTGGTGAACGTTCATCAAATTATTACCAATCAAACAAAACTGTGCTATCATGTACGGACATAAATTAAAGTTTTTTTTTTAACATTACAAAAGCACGGGATCTTATACGAAACTTCCTGTTCCTGCTTGTTTTTCGTTATTTTAGCCACGGCGCAGGCAATGTTGTTTCATTAGGTCATATAAGTAAATACTATTTGGCAACATTGGTCGCGCCATAGCCAAAACAAAAGTAGCTACTCGACTTAGGAGATCCCAGAAGCAATGCACTAACTGCATGCCCTACGTTGCCGGTACGTCCATATTGATATCTTCTCAGTCATCAAAGAAATACTTGTCCTGGTACTGATATCATAAATTTTACTGCTGCACATAACTTAGACGGTGACCTTTTTTCATTTTTTTCTAAACTCTTGATACTTCTTACACACCAATTATATGTGGTATTTTCCTCATCTTGATAACGCTGATTTTTTAATGTTTTGATTCCTGTTTTGTTCTGTGGAAATAAATTCAAAGTAACATTTATTGTGAAGTCTGGTTTTTTGGCCGGATATTTCGTGATCTATATGGTTGGTTTCCCTCCGGGATATGAATAAAATTAGTAAACATAAAAAAAAAAAAATTAATTGGGGTTTTGGATTTTTTGTGATATCATAGGGAAAGGCGGGACCACCAATGTACTTGTCCAGGTTTTTTTCCCCGGGAGGGGAATTTTGCTATTTGATACCACTTCTTTTTCCTATAGTATTTTCATATATTTCGCTTTATATAGACTCCAATAGAGTCTGCATATAACAAAAAAACTTACAACGTGTTTGCATCATTACATCATCGATTTATTTGAATGACAGGAATCAGTACTGCTCACACTACTAATTCGACATAAGAGAATGAGACAAATTTTCTACCATAAATTCATTGTTATTGAGGTTGTATAAATATAAGAGCGTTTCGTTCCTGAGATAAGAAAAAAGTTATAATGTTTTCAAAAGGGTTAACTACAATCTCGAAGTATTTTCGAGATGTTAGTAATTCGTTGATAGGTTATTATTCGATTATAGCTTGGCAGGAAGGTGTTATAGAAGAGACCTCAAGTACCAATTTTTCCCCAAGGCAAAAATTCAGAAAATTAAATACTTTATCATTAGCTTTCAAGTTGTGTATTAGAATAAGGCATTCAGGGACGAAAAGGCAGCGAGGATATTAGTAATTTCGGTCTAAGCTACAAATAGATAATTATATTTAACTTTTCTGTCAGGAGCCTCAGAATTATTATTCTTTCAAAGATGAAATGACGGAAGAATATGATTCATTATCCTTGACTTACAAATTGTTTTATAAAACATAGAAAAAAATTAGATTAAAAAAAAATTTGGCCGTAGTACTTGACGAATGTTTTTTCACTTAATTTACATAATGTATCGGTCATGGTGACAGCCTCGCCAAGTACTTCGGCCGAAATTCTTTTTCATTTAATTTTTTTTCGTTTGCAATCTTTTTTTGCTTCGAACTCTTATTTATACAGAGTTTTTATTTTCATTTTGGTTGGTAAAACAACTGCATTTTCGAACTTGAGTCTTTTCTCTATCAACATTCAACATTATTTGAAGATTTTATGTCACACGATAAAGCCTCCCGTACTTGGCCACATATATTTTAGTATAGCTCAATTTATTTTATAACTTTTTGCGAAACCCAACCTTAGCTTTTCGCGAGGATTAACTCATTTTGTTTTGTGTGATTTGAATTTATTTGATACATTTTTTGAGAGTGGTCACTTTTCTTACTTTTTGATAGGATTTGATTTTCTCAGGGATTTTTCCGAGAAAAGGTTTTTGCAGTGTATTTACATTCGTGGAAAAATATGGGAACGGCGGTCAACAAATGTACTTGTCCAGGTTTCTTCCGCGAGGGGGATTTTTATGCATGATATAATTCGTTTTTTCTCGTTCTTTTCAAACATCTCGCTTTATATAGATTAGAAAAAGGTTATATTGGGAAATTATCGCTTTTTCATTTCCAAACCCTGACCCCTTCTACTTCGAGTTAGGTTTTTTCCCCATGAAATAAAGGGGCACGTGTTTTGGAATTTTCAATTTGGCATTTTTTTAGTTCTCGAACCAGTCAAATTTTTTTGACATTTCGATTTACCTTTCTGGAATCAGGCTAAAATAAGTCGGGAACTGGGAGTCTGATACAAAAATTTACAAAGCTTTTGAGGGCAAGATTAGAGCAATCAGAACTTTTCCATAGAATTTGTAGCTATTTGAATTTATGTTTATCAAAGAAACATATTAAACAGCAGTATCTCCGTGTTATATTTGTAGATTTGTGGTAAAAAATATTACGCTTATTTCAGCTTGTTGATAAAAATGGAGCGATTTTTTTCGAAATTTTTCATTTTTGATTAATGATAAAATAAAAAACCAGTTTCACGTATGTTTAGAGAAAACATATCGAATCTATTGTGAAAAAAGTTCACGCATTTTTTCATTCTTATTTTTATTAACAAGGTGGAATCATGATTATTTTTCAATACCATTGAAGAAGTTACTACCATGAAAATAAAAAGTTACAACTATTTCAATATTCTCATTGAATATAGAAAAGTTCAAATAGTATGTTATGGAAACTCCAAAACAATATATTGAACAAAGCGGACAAACTGAGAACAGGATCGTACCCAAGAGAATGAAATGAATTTAGTTGTATTAGTCACATTAGCTTTGAGCAAATTTTGTTACCATCAAAACCAGAGCGACTGTAGAGGAAAGCCTTTGGAATAAAACTTTTTCAATTTATTATGCCATAATCAGAGCTAAGAAGTGGAAATACTTAGCATACATGTCTCCTCTTCACAAAACGGTCAAAGTTTGTAGATACTGGCTACATTCCAATGATACAAATTTTGATACTATCAGAAGTAGAGCACCCGAAGACATTCTAAAACAATTTTTTAAATTTATTATGCCACAACTAAAGTGGAAAAGTGAAAAAACATAGTGCACTTTAAGCCCAACAAAGTTCAGAAAATTTGGATGTATCTATTGCGTTCCGAGAACAGAAATTTTGATCCCATCCAAAAATGAGCAGCCGAAGACATTTTGTAAAAATTTTTTTAATTCATAATGCCACAATCAGAGACAGAAATACTTGGCGCACAAAATATTAAAAGTTTGTAGGTATCGGCTACATTCCCATGATACAAATTTTGATGCAAATTTTGATATTTATAACAATAATGGCCGTGAAAGCCTCAAAACTAGAACTTACAGATATTTTAATATTATGTTTGAATTTTGAAAAGTTCAGAAAGTATGTTATGGATATTTTAAAACAATAAATTCAACAAAGCGGACAAACTTAGATCAGTACTGTGCCCAAGAAAATGGATCGAGTTGAGTTGTACCAGTATCTTCGTGCAAATTTTCGTACCATCACAATCAGAGCATCCATAGAGCAAATCTTTTTGAAAACATTTTTCAATTGGTTATGCCACAATAGGAGCCAAAAAGTAAAAATACTGAGCACATATGTTGCTCCAGGAAATTTCCAAAGTTTGTAAGTATACGTTGCGTTCCAATGAAACAAATTTTTATACTTCCAGAAAAAAGGAACCAAAGACTTTTTGACAATTTTTTTAATTAATCATGCCACAACTGAAGCATACCACACATTGGGCTCAATAAAGTTTATGAATTTTGCATGTTGCCATTACTTTTCGAAGCCAAATTTTAATCCCATCCAAAAATGAACAACCGAAGAATTTTCATAATAAAATTTTCAAGTCCTGATAATGCCACTATTCGAGCAAAAAAGTGGAAATATTGGGCACACTTGTTACTTCACAGGTTTTTCAAAGTCTGTACGTATCCATTGCAATTCAATTATACAAATTTTGATAATATCAGTAAAAACACATCGGAAGACTTCCTGAAACAATTTTTCAAAATTCGTAATGTTACAACTAAAGTGGTGAAGTGAAAAAATAGAGCGCATATTGAGCCAAACAAAATTCTGAAATTTTGCATATATTCATGACGTTCCGAAGACAATAATTTTGATCCCATCGACAAATGAGCAACCGAAGAATTTTCATAACAAAAGTTCAATTTGCAATGCTAAAATCGGAGGCAAAATGTAGAAATACTTGGTACATTTGTCGCTTCATACAATTTCCGAAGTCTGTAGGCATTCGTTGCAATCCAAAGATATAAATTTTGATAATATCAGAAAAAACACATCGGAAGACATTCTGAAACAATTTTTTAAAATTCATTATGCTACAACTAAAGCAGGGATGTAAAAAAATATAGAGTATATTGAGCCAAACAAAATTCTGAAAATTTGCATATATGCATGGCGTTCCGAAGACAATAATTTTGATCCCATCGACAAATGAGCAACCGAAGAATTTTCATAACAAAAGTTCAATTCATAATGCTAAAATCGGAGGCAAAAAGTAGAAAACTTGGTACATTTGTCGCTTCACACAATATCCAAAGTCTGTAGGCATTTGTTGCAATCCAAAGATATAAATTTTGATAATATCAGAAAAAACACATCGGAAGACTTTCTGAAACAATTTTTTAAAATTCATTATGTTACAACTAAAGCGGGAATGTGAAAAAATATAGAGCATATTGAGCCAAACAAAATTCTGAAATTTTGCATATATCCATGTTGTTCCGAAGACAATATTTTTGATCCCATTGACAAATGAGCAACCAAAGAATTTTTATAACAAAATGTTTAATTCATAATGCTACAATCGGAGCCAAAAAGTGGAAATACTTGGTACATTTGTCCCTTCACAGAATTTCCAGAGTCTATATGCATTCGTTGCAATCCAAAGATACAAATTTTGATAGGATATGGAGTATATACCGCCATAGTCTTTTGACATAAAGATATATTATACGAGCCATTTTGACATAAAGATATATCATTACTTACTACGGTTATCATCCAGATGCATCCATATATATCCAGATGCAGGTTGACAGTGTATTTGTCTATTAATTCATCAAATGCGAGATGATTCTATACCATACTTTGGATAGAAAAACGACGTCGAAAATCTTTTGAAATGGACCAACAATTATCATGCAAGGATCATTTTATGATGTACAAATCTTATTATGGCAAGCGAGGAACATTTTATAATAAAGCGGAAAGAGACCAATAAAATAAATTGTCAACGGTGTAGAGTTAAACAAAATATTTATTAGGCATTGCTCAAAACTCGGCATGATAATAACAAACTTTGCCGCATATACATTTTTTTGACACTCATTATTAGTTTTATAGTTTCTTTTCCAAATTTACATCGATTCACACCAATCATGATTAACAGTTCAACGTATACCATTTCATAGTTATCAAAGAAACGAAAAGAATGATTTCTCAAGAAATCTTATACGAGGAACATTTAATCGCGAAAGAGAAATTCCGTCGTAGAGTTAAGCGTGGAAAATAAAAACAGCAGGGTTAACAATGATAAAAGAATACATATTCATTTCAGCACTGTTCGAAAGTTGATTAAAAGCACTTCACTATTTTCACACCATCACTTTCTTATTATTACCGTAACCAAGAGTCGATCGAACCTAACCATGATATTTATAACCTCACAACTGTCCGTGAAAAAACATTCATATTTTCAATACTGTTTAAGCCACGAGATTCTAAAATTAATTAAAACATTAAAATAATTTATCCGTTAGCTTGTACGCCCCACACTTGGTTATGTCAAAACTCTGTTCCAGCTTTCCGCTGTGTCGGTATATGTCCATTCGCGACAAAAAAATTTATGAAAAATAATGGGTCATTTCCGGCTTCTTCAAGAGACCTTTGACGGTGTTATGTAGAGCCGCGTTGAAAAAACCAACCAATCAGAAACTCGCGAGCGGCTTTGAGCCTTGGATGGTGTTATGTACAAACACGTCGAATTTCCGATGTGTTAGTATTTTTTCCATAATCTTGACCCTATGCGAAGTTTTTTCTCAGCAATTACACCACCGATCATGCTGATTTTGGGCTCAATCGAAAGAGAACTTCTTAATTAGTCTCCAGTTCAATTTTCAAGGCATCAAATGGCTCCTGAGCTTCGTAATTGAAAGAAATGACATGCCAATTTTACCCCCACCACGGCGAATCGTTTTATTCAGAGATAATAACACGAAGAATAATAGACAAGTGGCGAATAAACACGTAAAAACGTTTCAACGATATAAGTATTATTTAATCAAACTCACACATCGAGCACTATTTTTACGAAACCCCGATTAAACTTTAATATCGCTGACGACGTTTTTCCAATAATTTCGACACTTAGTCCAAGTGCCCGTCAAATGGTTATTGTTTAACTAAACTCACACATCCCGCACTGTTTTTACGAAACTTCGATCAAACTTTTAAAAATTATAACCAAACTCTTCCACACGTCCTGCACTGTTTTCATTATTTATTTTTTGAATTCCGTTTCATACAGATTCACACGTTGCGCATGACTCGTTTCATTGCGCAGTTGCATGTTGCGCATCATTATGCGCATGCGCACTTGTTCATCAAAATGATGAGACCCAACGAACACGACCACAGATCACACACCTTTAATGGTTTATCACAGATACAGACACCAACCAATCAGAAACTCGAGAGGCTTCAAGAGGCCTTTGATGGTGTTACGTTGGTGTGTAGAGCCACGTTGAAAAAACCAACCAATCAGAAACTCGCGAGCGGCTTTGAGCCTCTGATGGTGTTATGTACATACACGTCGAATTTCCGATGTGTTATATAGAACGTTGAAAAAACCAACCAATCAGAAACTCGCGAGCGGCTTTGAGCCTCTGATGGTGTTATGTACATACACGTCGAATTTCCGATGTGTTAGTATTTTTTCCATAATCTTGACCCTATGCAAAGTTTTTTCTCAGCAATTACACCACCGATCATGCTGATTTTGGGCTCAAGCGAAAGAAAATTTCTTAATTAGTCTCCAGTTCAATTTTCAAGGCATCAAATGGCTCCTTAGCTTCGTAATTGAAAGAAATGACATGCCAATTTTACCCCCACCACCGCGAATCGTTTTATTCAGAGATAATATAGTCTCGGCGAGCCTCGGGCCAGCAGACGACAGAGCTGTCAATGTACTTGTCCCGAGACTCTACCGAGTCTCTTGATATACATGAGGTGCAAGTGAAAATCGATGAAAAAAAAAAATCGGAAGGAACAATCTGAGAAAATTTTAATCATCAAAACAATCGCAGACACAACTTTTTACCCACATAAAGTTTTTTTGAAACCTAATAATTCTCTTTTTGCGTAGCAATTTTGAAATTTTCCCTTTTACAGAAAAAATGGGATAACTCAACGAAAAAAAAATCGTACAAAACTTTAAAAAATCGAAACTGAAGGTCAAGCTTCCGGTTTTAAGAATCTGATGGGAGAATTATAAAAAAAATCTCATTCTAAAAACGTGATTCAAATGAAAACTAAAGTAAAAAAGATGAAAAACGGTCATTTTGAAATGTTCAATCATTAAAGAAATCGAAAATAATTTCTAAAAAAATTACAAAAAAGGCGAATCCCCCTCCCTCTTCCAAAATGCCGTTCATTACGTGTACGTATACTACCGGCGTATAGCATGGAAAATAGTGCGGAGACTTTTTCGAACTTTTGTCAGGAAACTTTTCGACGGTAGTATAGATGTAGATCTTCACATGCTCATTTATGGAAATTCTTTCGATTCCTCCGAATTTGGTATAAAAATAAGTTGAAAAATTATCGAATATTATCGTTTTTCCATAATTTTTGGTGTTGTGGCCGGAAGATTTATGATGAGAAAAGTAGCGGCTTCAGCTCGGCCTTTTTTCTTCTGAGATGGAATTAGTTGGCCGAAACGTTGTTATTGACATTGTAAAGACATTGAGACGTTGATATGTTTGAGCTCACGGTCAGAGGCCTCTTCAGAATTTTTATTTTCTATAATATATCATTTCTTTCTTAATAATAATTGTACAATATTTTTCCATTGCTAGTTATATATTAAAGTTAGTTTTATGTCATTATTTCTTGTAACATTCTTCTTGTTTGTTGGTGAATTTTAATATTGCTTATTTTTTGTATGTATTGATTTGAGAATTATCCATGTTAGTCTTAATTAGTTAACAACATTTTCCAGCCATCTAATCATTTGTGTAATTTTTATGTATTATTATACCTGTGATTTTTTGTGTAATCTGTTCGTTCTTTATTTTCTCTATCTTATTGCCGAGAGAGAAAATAAAGAAAGAACAGATTACACAAAAATCAAAGGTATAATAGTACATAAAAATTACAAATGAGTAGATGGCTGGAAAATGTTAACTTATTAAGATGGAAAATTCTCAAATCAATACATACAAAAAATAAACGATATTAAAATTCACCAACAAACAAGAAGAATGTTACGAGAAATAATTACATAAAACTAACTTTAATATATAACTAACTAACAATGGAAAAATATTGTACAATTATTATAAAGAAAGAAATTATATAGTATAGAAAATAAAAATTCTTAAGAGGCCTCTGACCGTGAGCCGAAACGTATCAACGTCTCAACATCTTTACCATGTCAATAACAACAACGTTTTGACCAACTAATTCCAGTTTAGGAGAAAAAAGGCTGAGTTGAAGTCGCTACTTGTTTCATCATCATCTTATTCCCATATCAAAACGTCTATACCACGTTTTTATAACGTAATGCAACCTAGAAAGTATATCGACTTATCGAAATTTAGTCGAAAAAATTATAATCTTCTCGATCCTATCATCTTTTCGTATTGTGCACTTCATATTGAAGTTTTCTATATAATAATAGAAACAAACCTCAGTTCGATTTCATTTCATCTCACAGTTTTCTGCGCTGTAAGCAAAAAACAATTTGCCAAGGCACGGCAAAATTAGTTAATGGCATAATAGAAGATGGACATCCCCATTCGGAATATTGTATACCAGACCATAAATTCGAGCTTATTAGTCGTTTTAAAGAAGCTTTATCGGAAGCCCTTACGCAACACTGGTACAAATTGAAAGATCTATATGATACGTTGGCGACTGTGTAAGTTTTTTGCATGATTTTAGTCCTGCCATTTTATATATTCAGTATAATTTCTGTTATCCAACTAGTATTTTTATGTTAAAAATTGTTCAAATAACAAATGTCAGCATGTTTATTTTATTCATCAATGCATATAAATAAAAATGCATGTGATCTGTGATTTTATCTCTTACTTTTCGAACTACTCATAATATCTCATACTACTTATTTCACATCGAATTTCTGCTTCTCTTAAGGACCATAGAGTCTTTTTTTGAATACAAGTCGCAATTTGTTCCTTTCAGCATAAGAAATGTTGTATCGGTACTGATTGTTTTTTCATGACACATATAAAATTTTGAATTATACGACGATATTACTATTATTTTTCTTACCATTTATTTCGGTACATACTGTGCGCGAGTCACCTCACTAGCACTGCCATAGAATGACTTGATTTTGATTAAATATTTCTGTTGTATCGATTCATTAATAAATTGTGTAAGCCGTGTCACTAAGGCAATCAGATTAATACACTATTGTTTCTCAGCTTACTAATAGAAATCCTGACTCTTAATATTTTTGGTATTTGACACAAACAGTCATACGGAAGCCGCCCGTCATGTATCTTTTAGAAGCATACGCTCTTTTATGCGACAATGCAGAAGAAGGCATTACCCTCCTAGCCCTCATACCGTTAGAGAATTTGTGGACCGTCTTTCTGATCCAGCAAATGCAAGGAATGTAGAGTATGGCAATGGTCGGCTGTCAGTGCGATTAATAACGGATGAAAGCGGTGCGCAGCATGCGTTATTTTTCGATGAAAATTTTGTGCATCAAGAAATGATCGATGTTACCAAATTACTTATTGATGCGACTTTCCGCTCAAGACCCAGAGTTCAAGGCGTGTATCAGTTAATGACCATCATGGGAATCAAATTAAATCATGTAAGAATTTTCTCATATTTCAAACGTTTCATTATAAAACTAATTGACGTGTTTTGCAAAATTATTTCAATTGTTGTACGTACCGTCTTCTCAAAGCTCATGCATACAGCAACTAGGCTCTTTGAACATTAATAAAAATAAATACATTACCAGTTTAAAGAAATAAAATTTGGTCATTACATCTTGTGACATGATACAAGTTTGAGTATGGAACAATATATCTTAACGTACGCATGCATCGGTGAAAACAGATTCATAAAAAATGCATCTGAAAAATGTGGAATAGTAATGTTAATTAAAAACATAATAAACTGATGGATATAAAAAAAATATTTTTTAAAATATTTGATTTATATAAAAAATATATATATACATGAGACATTCCACGCCATTTCACGTAGCTCGTGACCCTGGCCATTTTTCTTTTTCCTGATTTTTTTTGTAAAATTGTACCCCATAAAAGGAATATCCACGCCAATTTTTAGATTTTTATCTCTTCCCTTTTAGGAGTAATAATTATTCAGAAAATTTCGATTTTAGAAGTTTTGGAAACATTTAAATGCTGACTCCTGAACTCCTGAACTATTTGAGATATCGACAAAAGTCAATAGATTAATTTTTTTCATTTTGAAGCATACTTTAGTAAGAAATTATGAAAAAAATCATCAATTATATTTATCAACATTTTTTTTTTGCTTCTAAAGTGGAAACTATTTTTTTAAAAGATGATTGCCATTTTTTATTTTTTTCAAAAAATTTTCTAAATAGAATGACTTATTTTATGATTTATAAGACTAGCCCCATCGTGGGCCCATTTTTCCTTCTATTTTTTTTCGAGTTGATCATTTTTTTAAGAAGTTTTTTATCATCATAATCACAAATAATAAAATAAATAATGATTCTATGATTCCCAACTCGGCTTCGATAGGCCTGAAATGGTTTATTTACAATGTGTGCTGAATTTAACGGAAAAAAAAGATTTTTTATTTAAAATCAATTTTTTTAAAATGCTAGTTCAACAGTTTCCAATCGGATGTAATGGTCATAACTATTCTATATTGTATTGTTTTTTTTTTAAGTAAGAAACGAAATTAATTATTGTGTGGGAATACGTTTATTAAAAATTCCATGTACACGTCGATTTCATTTATCGTCGAAGATTATCGAATTTATCTTCTTATCCATTTGAAAATTTTACAACATCTAAACTTATCAGAATTTGAAGAATTTTTAACGATGAGAGTACCATCGTTATCGGGTACTATACAATACAATTTCTGAGTTCTCGTGATAGGTATAACGAGTTTGTACCTCTCATTGACTTTTTGTATCACTTTACTGTGAACTTAGGACAATGCGAATCTGCCCGAAGCTTTCAGCCTTGAAACTTCCCGCTTACTAAGCCCAAACTTTGCTTAGAAATTCGGAACAGAATAGAACAAAATCCTGATGATCATTAGTTTTGGCTTGATATTTTTTAATTCATAATGTTATTTTTTTACAAAACATATTGGTAAATAACACGAAGAAAACCATTAATTAGAAAAATATACATAAAATTAAAGTGTCACCCTTTTTATAATTCACGTATTCCCACATAGTTCTTAATTTGGTTCCATTTATTTGAGAAAAAATAGAAACTGGAACAGTTATGACTATTAGATTCGATTGAAAATTGTCATACTCATATTGATCAATATTATTATTAGTGAACAAAAATTAATTTCGCCCATTTTTTCTTTTTCGTCAAATTTAGCACAAATTGAAAATAAACCGTTTCAGGCCTGTCGAAGCTGAATTGAGAATCATAGAATCATTAATAGAATCATTTGGGATTATAATGATAAAAATATTGTAAAAAAAAAAGATTAATTCGAAAAAAATAGAAGGAAAAATGGGCCCACGATGGGACTAGTCTTAAAAATCGTAGATTGGGTCACTCTATTTTGGACAATTTGGACTATTTTGGACAATTTTTTGAGAAAAATAAAAAATGACAATTATCTTTAAAAAAAAATAGTTTTCATTTTAGAAGCAAAAAAAAACGTTGACAATTATAATTGATGAGTTTTTTTCATAATTTTCTACTAAAATATGCTTTAAAATGAAAAAAAAATAATCTATTGACATTTGTCAATATCTCAATTAGTGCAGGAGTTATCGGCGTTTAAATGTTTCCAAAACTTCCAAAATCTAATTTTTTAAAAAAATCATTACTCCTAACAGAGAAGAGATAAAAATCTACAAATTGGTGTGCATATTCCTCTCATGGGGTACAATTTTACAAAAAAAATAAAAAATGGTCAGGGTCACGGGCTAGGTGAAATGGCGTGGAATGCCTCATATATTTCTTGATTGCACATTTGTTTCTGATTATGTTTGTTCTTATGGTCTATAGGGGTTTCCTTTTATATGGTGTATAATGACACGAAAAACGCAAGGAGCATATGTTGCATGTTTGCAATACATGAAAGAACATGTCTTGCATGCAAACAACATTATCCTTACGATGACCGATTTCGAACGCGGATTAAGAAATGCCGTTGCAGAAATTTTCCCAACGGCTCATGTCACGGGGTGCAATACGCATCATGATCGCGTAAGTATTTATCAATTATATGGCACGATTGCTCAGCAAATAAATCCCTTCAGAGTATACTATCCGTATTACAACAATGACACGCGTATGATGAAGAATGACATTTTGGTAATTGTTGAATTCTGATTATTTTACCACGCACAGATATATTAGTACATCTATTTAATTCCTCTCAAAGATGAATTATTTGAAAGCAGTTGACTGCGAGGTTGATTGACTTATTTTTGCGCTTTAATTCACGCTTGAAATGATTGTGCGTTCACAACTGCGTTTTCAGCGATTTCGAATTCATAAAAAGATATTTTTTAAGAACTGTCGTTTTCTTTTTTCAAGTTTCAAGTTTCAAGTGGATTTACATCTCGATCAGATTAATGACAGGACCATTTTGCAAAAAAATGTAAATTGTGTGGTCCAGGATATTAGCGATGCGTTTGAAAGAGTCAATTTCGTAGAAGAAAGGCATTTCGAACCACACATCTATGAAAGTCTGATTTTCGATGACAACAAAAAATCTTATTGTTACTATACGACCATTGTACCGAAAATTACGGCGACTAACAGCAAAAATCATAATGTTGCTATAGCTCGTGAACCCACGGTTACGTCATCTTTGACTTTTAAAGTTATCTCCAACACAGTTATCTGTCCTGCTGTTTTGTTGTATGAAAATATGAAAATTAAATCCTGAAGATGATAGCATGTTAAAGTTGATGGGTGATCAAAAACAAAAAATGCGTCGACACATTAGTCCTTACAATTCTTAATTTTCGAGTACAATTCGAAACTTAAAAAAAATTATTAGTTACGCGAATTTTCATATATGTTATCGAAGTTTAATCACATACTTACATAATAAAATTTTATATGAAAAATCTTTGGCTTCAACGCGAAATGATTTGCAAGATTTATTTTCCATGATTTCACAATAGTAAACAGTAAAAAAGGTAACGGGCATCGGCAATAATCTTGAAAGTCAAATATGACGTAATTTCTGGATAACAGTCATATCCGGACATTAATCGTGGTCAAATTTAGAGGCATTCGGCCGGTTTAAGGGCCGACCCAATTTAACCATGGGTTCGCGAACTATAACGATAAAACAATTTTTCCTTTCAAGTCTGTTAGGATGGTCATAATAAGGTTATTTTTTTGTTATCGAGAATTACTCTTTTCATAGATATGCGGTTCAAAATAACTTTCGTCTCCGAAGTTGATTCTTCCGAGCGCAACATTCAAATCTAGAACATTCCAATTAACACGCTTTTCAAAAATGAGCCGGAATTAATATGTTCGAACCCAACCAAAATAAAAGTTCATCAGAATGAGAAAAAAAATTTCCCTCAAAATATCTATTTATTAATTCGAAATGGCTGAAAACACTATCGAGGACGTGTTGAAATTTCAAGCCTCCCACTTCGTTCACCGCCTATTGTATGTGGAATCGTAAAAAAAATCGGATTTGGCTGAAGCGCTTCTTCCATGTACATATTTTAAATTCTATTTTATCGAAAAATATGTTTTTCTGACTTTTCGATCATCGTTAACATATCGGCCATTTCAGAGTAAAATGAGTTTTCTACATTTGTGACGAAGTTCTATCATTCTGTAACCGTACATTTTTAAATTCCACATCCGTTTTGAAACTTCGTTTCATGACGATTGAGAATTGAGATTCCGATAATTACTACTCCACTGACACTTTTAAACTATTAGATACGAGATTGCATAAAAATGATGTATTGGATTTCAGGCGATATATAAAAAAGCTAAGAGCCTTGGCCTTCAAAACGTACTTCACACGAATGATGAAGCAAAAACTTATTTTAAAAAAGTTCTGGCCCTGGCGTACTTGCCGGCTCATATTATCACCAATACGTTCCGGGCTCTTACGAACAATTTATCGGCTCCGGTTAAAAGACAATTAAGCCAGTTTTGCACATACTACACGCGATATTGGCTGGGAATCGTCACACCGGAAGGCTTCAGCGTCTATGGGCTTAGTCGTCGAACGAATAATATTATTGAATCATACCACGGCCGACTTCAACACAGGATGGAAACTCGCCCTGGACCTTGGGACTTCGTTTGTAAGTTTCATTTGTAGCTGAACGCAACGATACAAAACTCACATCTACAGTAAAGTGACTTTAGTCCCTTTATTGTATATCTACATTAATATGTTGATTATATTTTTTGTAACAGGCAAGCTGCTGAAACTGCAATCCGATGTTCGTGCGGATATTGTAAGATTGAAAAATAACATGCAAATTGGCAGACACGCGAGATACAGTTCGATATTCAAGCAAAAACAATTGATCAGAGGTTTGATTCCGTTAAAAGAATTCTTAATTTAGGTATACAATATCTAAGATCTAGATAAAATGTTTAGTTAACGGAATTGTCCCGCGTTTTCAGTTCTCAATTTGCTAATATATATGTATACTACTTGATATTATAGGTATATTAGTATTGCATTATAGACATATCAGTCAAATTCATTGTATTTCATTTAGCGTGGCGTGAACTCCATATGTTGGAAATTTCTGTCCATGAATTTTTGGATAAAGCAGCTGCCTTGAAGGGCAAAATTGATGTGATCATCGCTCATCAAAGGGATGAACAAGAAAATGATGAGATTCATGAAAACGAGCTGCAAGAACCACCACTGGTGAGACCGTCAGGTAAAATTTTTTGTTTAAATTAATTTAAGTTTTGCAAAAACTGCTTTCAAACACAATCTTCCGGATATTATCCCAGATCCAGATTTTGAGCAGGAAATATTCTCCGAGGAACCTCCTCGATGGCTTGTCGATAACGCAGCAGCGTTTCCAGAAAACGGTAAATAACACCAGTTAAATTAACGTAATAGGAGTCTTTTAAATATATTTATGTAATGCAGCACTGGCACATGCAAGGATATTAACTTGGATAAGGAGTAGAACTGAAAGTAAAGTTTAACGACCATTCGATTGTAGATTATTCCGATCATGAAGCCATTGAAGATAGTACGAGTGATGAGTCTGTTGACAACGACAGTTTTGATCAAAGAGGTATGGGAGAAATATTCCGAGCATAGGGAGGATAGCATCAAACTTCATATTGAATTAAAGATTTATCCGAAGAAAAGATACTTGAAGAAGCAATCAATAATATGAATTGTTTGAAAAGTTGTTCTTTTGCAGGAATAATAGTGTCAACCGAATGTAGAATACAAATAATGAAGAACACCTCTTCGAAATTTTTTGTCACAATTCAACTGATTATTGTAAAATTGTTATAGCCAGTTGTATCGTGGGAGATTTATACAGTAATGGCGAGCTAAAATTATTTATAACTATTTTATGCTGACGAATTGAACGCGAATATGAAAGTCAGAAAAGTTTTCTCCATGTTATCTGCTGTAAACACCAATTGTTATAATATTTTCAAAGTACCAACTTTTGAAACAACTTCTGTTGTTAATTTCATAGAAATAATTGCAAATGCCGAAATAAAAAAAATGAGTCTTTAAATTTTTGCTTCGCAGAAGACCTGTCGATGCCCATTATGATCGACGACGAATCCCATCACTCTTCGTCACTTAATGCTAATGGTAACTTTTCATGAAATTATTTTCATTATTATTATCACTGCATTTGTGCGATTTGTAGCTCAAAACACAATAATTTTTGTATACTTTCACCCTGCAGGAGACAATGCAGAAGTGAGACATTTCACTAGTTTTGAGGAAAGAAGGGCGGAAGCCTTACAGGCCAACGATATCGGTAAATATAATTGATATATTTGAAATTAGAAGTAGTTCCTCAATCTAAGCTTGAAAAAATTAATAAAATAATTGCAAGCTACAATTGTTTATAACCATTTTATGATGAATTGAACGCAAATACGAAAGTACAAAAAGTTTTCGGAATGTTGTCTGCTGTAGAAACTAATTGTGATAATATTTTTAACGTAACAACTTGCTGTGTTAATAATTTCATAGAAATAAGTACATATGCAAAAAAAAGAAATTAAGTCTTGAAATTTTTGCTTCGCAGAAGAGGTACCGATGCCGATTGCGATCGACGATGAATCCCATCACTCTTCGTCGCTTGATGCTAATGGTAATCTTTCATGAAACTATTTCTATTACTATTATTGGTGTATTTGTGCGATTTATAGCTCAGAACACTATTACATTTGTATACTTTTACTCTGCAGAAGACAATGCAGAAGTGAGGCATTTCACTGATTTTGAGTAAGAAAGGTCGGAAGCCCCACCGGCCAACAATATAGGTAAATATTATTGATATATTTGAAACTAGAAGTAGTTCCTTCATCTAAGTTTGGTTTCATATAATAATTGCAAGCTACAATTGTAGATAACTATTTCATGCTGAATTGAACGCGAATACGAAAGTAAGAGTTTCTTAAATGATGTCTGCTGTAAAATAAGTCGTGATAATTTTTTTCGAAGTAACAACTTGTTGTGTTGATAATTTTATAGAAATAATTGCAAATGCAAAAAAAAAGAAATGAAGTCTTTATATTTTTACTTTGCAGAAGATTTGCCGATGCAGATTGTGATCGAAGACGAATCTCATCACTCTGCATCGCTGGATGCTAATGGTAAATTTTTATGAAACCATTTTCATTACTATCATCACAGTATTTGTGCAATTTGTAGCTCAAAACCCTTCTACTTTGTATACTTTTACCTTACAGAAGACAATGCAGAAGTGAGAAATTCCAACGACTTTGAGGAAGAAAGGACGGAATCCTCACAGTCCAACAACATTGGTAATTGTTATTGACCTATTGCAGGCTAAAAGTAGTCTTTCAGTTTAAGTCAAGTTTTATATTGTAAACACGTTTATTTATAACAGAAATGAGTCTTGAATTTTCTGATAATTACACACTTCCATTATATATAATCTGTTGGTGTGAATACAAGATTGCTCTACGTATTGTGATATTGTTAACCTTCGGTTTAATAATAGCAGGTCTAACTCAAAGGCGAAGAGGACAGGAAAACAGCGGTCAAGTCCACACCACTGTTTCTCTGGAAAGAATTTCAAAAAAACAGAAACGAAATAAACGACGAAAGGTAATGAGGAAGAAAGTGCTGACGCGACGATGGGAAGCGGCGAATAATTAACTCACGGGGCTTCAACAATAATTGGCAGCAGCGGAAAACCGCCTACAAGATATGAAGGATAATGGTAACAGCATCATTGTTAATTTACTATTCATAATATATAAGAAATCGATGTTCATTAAGCTTATTACTTCGCTACTTTTATTATTACGAAAGGGTATCATGAACTTTGCTGTAAACTTCTTTTAGATTATTCAAATATTTCCAGGACCGCATGAATTCTTATAAGTTATAGATTTTGAATCAAAAAAGATTTCGGAATTGATTTTTGTAACAATGGTCACCGAATTAAATCATGTTTATATAATAATGATATTTATTTGGGGAGGAAAGGGGAAGAGCTGGCCGCAGATATGGAAAGAGGGGTCAATCACACCGATTATATAGAAGGGCGAAAGGGAAAGGGTTCGAATGATTATTTGATTGTTTACGGATTACTCCGGCCGGTTTTAATACAAAGATGAAAATACATAATAATACCTAAAAATTATAAAGAATACAAAAAGAAAAGCTAAGTAAAAACAAATTCGTGGTCAAAATAGCATAAAAAATTAAGAGAACCGGGGATAAAATACAAAAAACATTTAAATTCGGGAAAACATATGAGAAATATTAAAAAACGCAGCCAGATCCTGGAGTGGTATAAATCGCAGTATCGTAGATTATACTAACACGAGAAGATTACAAAGAAACAGAAAAGATGTATTATTTTTGAAAATCGAATAAGAAATTGAATAAATAAATAAATGAATAATTTCAATACAAAAATTTTTTTAAACAAAAACTTTAATGAAAAACTAAAATGTAAGAGCGAGTGATCGGCATACGTGATAAACATAGAAATTGATAAAATAGAATCATATGAAATAAAATCAGGGTAGTGAAAGAAAGAGGGATACAACAGTATGAAAAAATGGCAAGAAAAAAGAAAGTGAAAGTAATAAAAATAGGAATACAATACTGTGGGACACGGTCCAAGAGATCTAAAAGTCTAAGAGTAGATAAGAGTGACGCTATTGCCGTCAATATTGAAATGAAGAATGTTGCCTTAGAATCGAGAGGGATTTGGCGAAAAGGCAGGCACGATTGACAACATGTACGCGCTCAATTACTTCGTGAACAAGTGACGGTAAAGAAAAAAGCAAAACTGGTGGCGCCATTCATAGATTCGAAAGCGACGTAAGACTCAGCGATAATGGATAAAAAGGAAAAAAAAAATTTGATTCATTGTTTGATTGTTTTTCGGATTATGCGGTGGTCAGTTTAAGGACAATAATGAAAATATTTAGTAGTAATTAAAAGTTACAAAGAATACAAAAAGAGAAACAGATTTAAAAATGAATCCATGGTCAAAAAAGCATAAAAATGAAAAGAACTGGAAAAAAACATGTAAATTCAAGAAAACATATGTGAAATATCAAAAAAATGCAGCAAGATCCTGAAGTGGTATAAATCACAGTATCATAGATGACAATAACATAATAGGTGAAAAAGTGATGAAGAAAAATAAGAAAATGTAAAAAGAGTTGGACAGCAAGTCAAAATGGAACATTACGAAATTATTAGTAACGGTACAATTTCTTGGAAATTGAAAGAAGTAAGTGAAAATAAGTAAAAAAAAGAAACAGAAATGGTGTATTATTTTCAAAAATCAAATAAAAAATTGAATAAATAATTAAATGAATAACTTCAAAAGTAAATTGTAAAGAGTAAAGAGTAAGAGTAAAAAAGTAAATTGTAAGAGTGAGAGATCTGCATACGCGATAATACATAGAAACTGAGAAAATAGAATGAAATGAAATAAAATCAGGGCAGTAAAAGTAAGAGGGATACAATGGTATGAAAACAATTTAAGAAAAAAGAAAGTGCAATTAATAAAAATATGAATACAATACTGTGGGGGACATGGTCCAAGAGATGTAAAGGTCTAAGAATGTAGAATTATGATGCTAATGGTGTTGATATAAAAGAAGATAATAGCGGCACAAAACGAAACGGGATTTAGGAACGTGGTAAATTTATTCATAGATTTGAACGCGGCGTGAGACTGAAGGAATAAGAAAGTATCAGAAAAAAGAAGTACGGAAGGTCTCATATCTTATAATTTTTTTAAACATTTTTTCAACTTTTGTAATAATTTGCCAATGTAGTTTTCCTAGCAATGATATTTTTACTATTGCACACTATTCTTCTCCTAGTCATTCTACGTCAATTAGACGATTCAGTATGAAACATCATGAATATATTAAATTAAATATCAAATTCTATCTTGTTTCTGTGAATATAAACCTTGTTGTAGTTTCGCATTTAGAATTTTAGAATGACTTGTACTTATAATGACGTTGACGTTTCAACTTAAATATGTATGTAATATTTTTAAAAATTTCAGAAGTCGAGTTAGAACTTGGTCCTTGCAGTACATACAGTCACAGCAGTCATATCTTTATTTTTTTTATTGTGAAAATATACTTGTCTCGATTCCCTACCGCGAATCTCTAATATCAATCAGGAATAGTTACTCTGTACGACATAAAATTTTGAAAACTTTTTTCAAGAATTTATATAAAAATGCAGGCTTGCCTCTTGATTCGAAAGTAGAATTCGAATAATTATTACTGTGTAATGTAATTTATAAAAGTCGGATCAATAATTTCATTTCACTTCCGCTAATGATAAGGGAGTTTTAACAGTCAATAATACGTAGTGTCCCTTGCCGTCAGGCATCAGATCTGTAGGGCCGCTTCTCTTCAGAGTTAACGTGAGTATATATACTAAGCTGGTTCTAACCCAGGTCCTCTCAGCGGGGGTGAGGAAACGGGGGAGCGCTGGTGCGGGGAAGGGTCTGGTGGGGGTGAAGGGTCTGCGGTGCTGGGCCTGCTCGAGATTGATGAGTGGTGGGGTAGTGTGTGAGTAAAATGGAACGATATTTTATGTTTAAGATGCAATCTGTACAATGCAGACATCCTAACGCAAAAATTTTTCGGTCGCCCGACACGGGTCACATTCTTTTTGACCCAAGTTAATTTAAACGTCACACACTGTATTATCTTATGTGATGAGGGTCGCATGAGATTTTTTTTACATAGGTTTTCCATTAGCCATAAGAAGAAAAAAAATGAGTCGATAGATAGATTCCCATCTCCATATATTTATCTCTCACTTTCTCTCTTTCTCATATACACACACACGTCGCTCCTCCGAAAAAAGCGTATTTTCGAAAAAAAAAATCAGAGGGGTATGATGGTGATTTTGTTAAGATGATTTCTAAAATGGCAACACTTCAAGTCAAATCGTCTTCGAGTCAACATCGAGGTTCATTTTTTTATTTTCCCAAAATCATCATGTCTCGTACCACCGACATTGCTGCGGAAGAATTGCTGCGTGGGCACGCAGTTTTACTACAATCATTGGAGGAATATATTTTATGGGAACAGCGATGTGATGCACTTATTGAATCGTTGGAAGAGCGAGTTTCATCTAAACGTATTCGATTGAGCATAGGATATCATCACTCAGTGAATGCTCAAATCATACGTTTAGAAGGTTTGAAGCAAACAACGAGACAACGGTTCATGCATACCGGTGGAGAATTGAATAATCATGGATTGATATGGCGGGGAATTGATACTGCATTCGCGAATCGCGTGGCGACTGGAGCAGTGATTAATCGGAATCACATTATACCGCGCCAATTCTTACAAGATGCGCGCGAACTAGTTATGGAACAAGTTACAGAGTCCATCAATAAATACAACAGTGTTAAAGTAAATACAGAGTTTAATGCCGAGTTTGCTGCGGGTGATCAGCGCGCAAATAAAAACCTTAATACAGCAAACGTGGAACTTTTTGAAACATCAGATCTGAGTGAGTGGTATGAACAGCGAGTGGTCGAGCCGACGTTAGCATCACTCGACGAGTTCCAAGAACGTGATAGTGGCTGGACATTGGTTTCAATATTAAATTTGACTATAAACATTAATAAATATAATCCAATGCGTGCGGGGTGTCATATTCAATTGTCGAGGAAAATAATGAGCAAAAGAGCCGTTGTAAACGTCAAATCGTATGACGATGCATGCTTTGCATGGGCGGTGGTTGCTGCTATCCACCCGGCACAACGACATAGTGATCGTCAATCTTCATACCCACATTATTCAACGATACTTCATCTTCATGGTATCAACTTCCCCATGACTCTAGAGCAAATTAAAAAATTCGAGCAATTGAACAGTCTCTCGATAAATGTATATACCGTGATGAATGATAATATTCGACCAATTCGAGCTACTAATCATAAAAAAGAGAGACATATCAATTTATTATATATTGAAGATGAGCTGGGATGCAATATTGGTCACTTTGCGTGGATTAAAGATCTATCCCGCCTAGTGGGCGCACAACTGAGTAAAGATAATCGTAGAAAATACATTTGTGATCGGTGAGTAATTTTATATTCTGATATTGCAACTACGTAATTTCAAAATATACTATAACGATTTAACAATAAAAATTATTATTATTATTATTATTACAGGTGTCTACACTACTTTCCCTCCGAAGGCAAACTGCAATCACATGAGGTGGACTGTGGTCGGATGAATGACTGTGCGGTTCGATTGCCAGCTGAAAATGACAAATGGTTGGAATTTAAAAACTTCAATCGGAAGGAGCGACTTCCTTTCATCGTTTATGCCGATCTCGAGTGTGTTTTGGAGCAGACCGATGAGAGAGAACGAGAAAAGAACAAACATCAACATCATCAAGTCTTTAGCGTGGGGTATTATGTAAGCTGCTCATATGACAAATCCTTGTCAGGATACTATTCACATCGCGGAGCAGATTGCATTGAATGGTTTGTGAAAGAGCTTCAAAAATTATCATTAAGTGTAGAAAAAATATTGTTAAAGAATGTTCCAATGAAGGAACTGTCACCACAAGAGTGGAAAAAATTCCGAGAGGACAATGAATGCTATATGTGTGAGAAGCCTTTTGTTGCGGGTGCGGAGCGTGTACGTGATCATTGTCATCTAACGGGACAATTTAGAGGTCCGGCTCACTCCAGCTGCAATTTAAATTATCAGCATTCATTTTTCATACCGATTGTTTTCCACAACCTGTCTGGTTATGACGCGCATTTCATAATAAAGGAAGTAGCCACGGCGTTTGAGGGGAAAACCGATTTGCTTCCTATAACCAAAGAAAAATATATTTCATTTACAAAAACAATTCAATCTTCTTCAAAGGACTTTAGAAAACAGATTAAACTCCGATTCATCGATTCCTTCAAATTTTTAAATACTAGCCTCGATAAATTGGCATCACTCATTTCAACGGATAAACTCACTATTTTGAAGTCACAATTCCAAAATATAGCATCAGACGATTTTACATTATTGACTCGAAAAGGAGTCTTCCCCTACGAATACATCGACAGTTTTGAAAAATTAGACGTCACGCAGCTCCCACCGCGGGATGCTTTTTACAGCTCCTTGACAGATGAGACGATTTCCGAAAACGAGTATAGACATGCTCAGACTGTTTGGGAACGGTTTTCAACTCAAACGCTCGGGGAATATAGTGATCTTTATCTAAAAACTGATGTGCTCTTGCTGGCAGACATTTTCGAAAATTTTCGAGATGGATGTCAACAAAGTTATAGTCTTGATCCTGCGTACTATTTCACTCTCCCCGGATACACCTGGGATGCTATGCTAAAATATACACATATAAAATTCGAATTGCTCACCGACATCGATATGGTGTTATTCGTGGAGAGGGGTGTACGTGGGGGTTTGAGTCAATGTTCAAAGAGGTATGCAAGTGCAAACAATAAGTATATGGAGTCCTTCGATCCATCGCAAGCATCATCATACTTAATGTATTATGATGTGAATAATCTCTATGGATGGGCGATGAGTCAACCATTGCCTCATGCTGATTTCGAATGGATTGAAGATGTCTCCAACTTTAATATTGACTCACCAAATTCGTCAAAAGGTTACATCCTTGAAGTCGATTTGGAGTATCCAGCACACTTACATGATAAACACATGGACTTACCTTTTTGTCCAGAACACGATAAACCCCCGGGTAAGAAGCAAGAGAAGTTACTCGCAACCGTTTCAGACAAAGAACGCTATGTTATTCATTACCGAACTCTTCAACATTGTCTGCGACATGGGCTCAAACTTAAGAAAGTTCATAGAATACTACAATTCACCGAATCTCCCTGGTTATCGAGTTACATCGAGCTAAACACACAGTTAAGGACACGTGCGACCAACGATTTCGACAAAACAATGTATAAATTAATGAATAATGCAGTTTTCGGCAAAACAATGGAAGACGTGCGCGTTCGTAGGAATGTTAAAATTTTAACTGAATGGGAAGGTAGATATGGTGCGGAAGCGATGATTGCAAAACCGAATTTTCACAGCCGTAGCATATTCGCTGAAGACCTAATTGCCGTCGAGTTGCGTAATCTCGAGGTGAAATTTGATAAACCTATATACGTTGGTATGTGCATTCTTGACATATCAAAAACCTGTTTATATGAATTTCATCACGAGTTCATGACTCCAATGTATCCAGGTAAATGTAAGGTCATGTATACAGATACTGATAGCTTAATATATCATATCAAGTGTGATGATGTTTATAGGGATATAAAGCAAAATCTCGGTAAATTCGATACGAGTGACTATCCCAGTGATAATGTCTATAATATTCCGCTTGTCAACAAAAAGGTCCCAGGTCTCATGAAGGATGAGAACAATGGGTCCATTATGACCGAGTTCGTGGGGCTTAGGTCGAAAATGTATGCAACGCGTGTTGAGGGAAAAAAGGATGTGAAAAAGGTGAAGGGTATAAAGGGCAATGTTGTTGCGAAGACTATAACCTTCGAAGATTACATCAAATGTTTGAGCGAAGAGATTGAAGTGACGCGTCGTCAATCGTCAATTCGATCAACATTACATCAGGTGTATACTATTTCAGAGATAAAAATTGCTCTCAGCCCGCACGACGACAAGCGGTATATTATACCTGGAACGGTTGAAACGTTACCATGGGGTCACTACAACATCGCTAGATATGTGAATTTATTTGAAGGAGATAGAGAGTAAATGTTAAAAAAAAGAAAGTACGAGTGATATTGGTGTGAAGAATGTATTGTAAAATAAGCTGAATAACCAATTAAAAATATGGGTGCTAGAGACAGAGTATTTTTTCCCAAAAATAAAAATCATTTCCAAACTCAATGTGTCAATACCCTTCTTTTTCTACCTGCTTTTTTCGAGGCTGTCACTGTGCAGAGAGGTGGAGTTGACCTGCTCGGGACATCAGATGTAAGTTATACGTGCGAGGATTGCGGGGTCATGAAATAATCAAGAAGACGCTTTCCAATTCCTTTTTTTTTATTGTCTACAAATCAGCCGTACTTATCCAACTATTATGAGCAGTGTCGAAACCTAACCATTTTACAAGAAGCTGACTGCCACGTTTCTTCAACACTTTTTCTACAAGATATATATCGGGGTATTTAACTTGAAGTAGCTCTTGTTCATAGAAGCCGCCAGCAATGGGCTCATTTTGATGATCTTTTATATTATACGTTACGGGATTAGTTTTTCTCACTTGATATATTGTGAAAATTTCGGTTGTCCAGTTTGGTGTATAACCTTTTTCAAACATATTCTTAAATTTACTAATGCGCACTTTATCACCAATTTTAAATTTTGGTCGTTTTTCTACCTCAAGTCTTGTAAAAGCATCACGTAATATTTGTTTTTCATTCGTAACGTCAACATTTTTCGGCTTTATTTTAATGGTATGATGCACAGTATCATTATACTCCCTAATTAACTTATCAAGAATATCAATCCACTTCCAATTTGCACGTAAACTAAATTGTATCCACATTTTGTTCTTAAGTGTACGGTTGAAGCGCTCACAAATTGATGCTTTCAAATTGCTATACGTTGAATACATGTGTATATCAAACTTTTTCATCAACGTCTTAAAATTGGAATTATAAAATTCTTTTCCGCGATCGACGTGCAGGTTTTTCGGTGTGCGTCCTTTGTTCAGTATCGACTCCATTGCAGCAGTAACATCTTTTCCATTCTTCGTCTTCAATGGTTTGGCCCAAGCGAATTTGGAGAATACATCGATGACGGTGAGGAGAAATTTATGCTTGGAATTGTGTTGTACATACGATGACATATCTACGAGATCAGCTTGCCACGTCTCATCCAGACCGCGTATATCCACATGTCGACGTGGATAGTTTCGCCGAGCTGGCTTATGCAACTCCTCCACCACAGCACGCTTTTTTCCACTCATTCTTTCTCCCCCACAACGCTTTTCACCATAGATAGAAGATAGCCGTTTGAAGGTTTTTTCCGCTTCACATCGGTGGGGATATCTAGTAAAAGTCTGATATCACTACGAAGATCCGTGATCTCAACTTTCAACCCTTTTATTTCTTCACGAAGCTCGACGAGTTTAGCTTTCATACGGTTTTCAACACCAGTTACATTCGATTCACACCTTTCATTCGTTGATTGTGTTATTGTACGAGAGAGAGAATTAACATTACTCGCTAACACACTGAAAGTTACAACATCCCTTGGAAATTTCGGTTCACCAACATTACCCAGTCGTTTTTGTTCCAAATTATAATGACCATCTGCTGTAGTCTTAAATCCAATACCTGGTTTACCCGGGGGACCCACAGCACCACCGCCACCACTTCTATTCAACTGTCGTCCAAACACATCGATAGTCATGTTCAGAATGCATGAAAATCCTGACTCGCATGTGTTAATAAATGATTTCAGCTTCACGCAATTCCTCAATAATCGATATAATCTCATTCGAATGTGATGAGTTTCCAGCAGCTTGTGATGCGAGCAGTAAGCGAAGACGGTCTACTAGTTCATTCGGATCATCCCAATAAACATAGTCGAAAGAGGTATTTTTTCGTGCCACCTTATACTTGGGCATACCCCCACCTTTACGCTCGCCATTTTGCCTCAGTATTTCCGATATATAATTTTTAAATTTATAGCTAGTATCTCGTCGTATTGCACCATCATGTCGATAATATTTTCTATGAGCATTCGTAGCAATGACAATTTTCCCATAAGTCTCCAAATCGTTCGGTGTAAAATATTCAAACTTAGGCGCTTTTTTAAACAACAACTCAACCAAGCCAACAGTTTTCGGGTACTTTTTATCCCCCACATTAATGTGATCAGGTTTGAATTCTATGAGTGAATCGCCGATCACTAATTTATTGCCGGTGAGGTTTCGCACTCCATATGAGACGTCGAGGGTGGTTTTTTTATTGCTACGCAGCAGTCCCAGATATTCATGTATTAATTCATCAACATCTTTAATTGATTTTTCATCATCATCATCATCAGGCGACAACCAATCATCCTGAACATCGCCCTCATGTTGAATTGTTTTATCCAAAGAAACGTTCTGAAGCGCGCCCCATTCTTCACTATTTCGATGCTCCTCTTGCTCCTCCTTCTCCTCCTCCTTCTTGATATTCACCTTTTCATCCTTAATTTCATGCTTCACATTTTTGTTATATGAAACTAGCTCCTCTAACGGTCCAACGATCGGTTTAAACACATCTTGCATTTTCTGCTGTGCAGCATCACGACCACTTTTTAACATTCGATGTTTTCGTCTAATCGCATCACTTGCCTTGGCAAGTTGACACAATACGTCCTTTTCCCTTAAAAGATCTTTGCTTTTCATGTTGACACCGGCAAGTCAGACCTGAGACTGTCTCTTTTCCAACGATGTGTAATCATTTATCGTCGATGGTTAGAAAAGAATCAAATCCTCTTCTGTATCTACCCTCATTAATTTCACTATCCTTGTCAATCGTAATAAATCCATATTTGTCGGACTTCCAGCACTTTACACACATATTTTTGAAGCATGTATAAGACATATCGGTATTCACATGGTCGTTGTATACGTGTTTAAGATTCATATCGTCCTGTTTGAATAGCACCACGAAATTTGCATTATCTCTTACAAGATGTTTCGGGATGCGTGTATACGTCTGACAAAGATAAAAACTGTCAACGATCTCATGTCTTCCCATGGAAAAAAATGCTCTCACATTATCTTGTTTTTCACAAGCTATATCATCAAAGATAAATATTGAGTTTGGACGGGCGTCACTTGGTGATACAACTTGTTCATGCTCATTGAATGGATAATATTCGACACCGTTCACCGGCTGAAGTAATTGTTCGAGTAATCTATATTTTGGCTGCTTCAACGATTTGGAATAGAGATAAATGTTCTCAAATCTCAAGCCATTTGGATGTATTAAGAGCGTAAGTAATGCATTAGTTTTCCCACAATTCGATGGACCGCAAAACACAGCACGGATGCTATCAGGTAGTATATTACCATGACGCTTTTGCTTCTTTGCCCCACCACCATCCTCTACAAATTTATCGAAATTTATTACGGGGAGTTGACCACCCAAAACTTGTTTCTTCGACACCATCTTGAATACGACTAATAAAAAAATCATATAAATGCTTCTTTATAATGTGATTAATGATCAGTTGAGTATTAGCCTTCGCAGGGAGATGATTGTGTATGATAAACCTGGTAGAGGTTTGGTCAACAGTATAATAAACAATCTCCCCGTGGAACTACATTTACCAGGTTATCAATATTGTGGACCTGGCACAAAGTTGACTAAGCGTCTTGCTCGTGGTGATCCTGGTATAAATCCATTGGATGCTGCATGCAAAGTGCATGATATTGCATATTCAAAAAATCGCAAAAATCTAGAAGCAAGACATTTGGCTGATAAAGTCTTAGCTGAACAAGCCTGGCAACGTGTAACCTCGAAAGACGCTAGTGTTGGTGAGAGAGCAAGTGCTTGGGCTGTGACAAACATTATGAAGGCGAAAACAAAATTTGGTTTGGGTATGAAGCGGGTGAAAAAGACGAGAACGTTGAAGAGTGTTTGCCTGAAGAAGATTATTGGTGCCGCGCGGAAAACGATGGCCCAAAGTGGTGACCCTCGTAAAGCCATCATGTCGGCATTGAAAGGTGCGCGTGCGAGTGTGAAGGGTGTTAAAGTACGCATACCTCGGGTTCTACCTGTCCCCGAGAAAACCGGTGGTGTATTGCCTTTTCTCATACCCCTTTTCGCAGGTCTTAGCGCCGTTGGTGCATTGTCTGGTGGGACCGCCGCAATAGCCAAGGCTGTAAATGCAGCTCAAGCGGCTAAAAGAGAATTGAATGAAAATAAGCGGCACAATGCAATGATTGAGGCCATTGCTTTGGGTAAAGGTTTACACTTGAAACCGTACAAACAGGGTCTGGGCCTCTATATCGAGCCAAAAAACGTATAATTACGCTACCACATCAACCTCTCACCGACATCGATCTGCTGAAATATGTAAAGATCATGAAAATTTCGTATTTTCGTGGGGTTTATATGCGTGATACATTACCCGCAAGTGGACCCCTCAAACGTGAGTCAGCAATTGTAAATTTGGATGAAAATATTGGCCCTGGCACACACTGGGTGGCATACAAAAAGATTAGGCCAAAAATCATCTACTTTGACAGTTTTGGCAATCTCCCACCCCCATCTGAACTCATGAATTATTTTAATGTTGGTAGCGTAAATTATAATAATAAAAGATATCAAGAATATGACACGATTGAATGTGGGCATTTATGTCTCAAGTTTCTCTGTGGGCAATTGAATCGTCGAGACAAATATGTACTATATAAACATGGATTGTAGAGCCATATGTTTAGTTGACAATTTGCAAGCATCATGGATGATAGTCTAACGTTGACGATATCTGGATCATCATCCTCCGTTCTCGAAGCACAATTCTTTCCTCCCATCGAATTATCTCCAGACAAGACTTATACCCTAGGACTTGTTGAGCTGCTCACATTTAATTCCATTCCCAACATCGACACTGGGTGCAATAAGTTTTATGCTGGAACGCATGTGGTGACTATACCAACTGGGAGTTATGAAATAGAGGATATTGAAAAGTATTTGCAAGCAGAATTATCATCTAAAAACATTAAAATTCACCTTAAGCCGAATAATAATACACTGCGCAGTGAAATCGAGTGTGATCATCCTCTACTCTTCACACCTATTGATTCAATTGGACCTCTACTGGGCTTTGCATCAGGTGTATTGAAAGCCAATAAAAGACATGAATCAGATCTACCAGTATCCATTCTTAAAGTGAACGCCATACGAGTCGAATGTAACATAACCACCGGTGCATATATTAATGGGCGGAAAGTTCATACAATTCATGAATTTTTTCCATCTGTGCCCCCTGGCTATAAAATCATCGAAGTACCATCAAACGTTATTTATCTACCGATTACGACTCGAATAATTGATAACATACAGCTTCGTATTGTGGATCAGGACGGAGATTTGGTAAATTTTCGCGGTGAAATCATTACCATACGGCTACATATAAAATCTCAATGGGCATAGTCTACAATAGAATTTTTAATATTAATAAGCCATCATGGGATCGCGAAACCAGTCGTCGATTAACGCTCAAAGCGCTAACACCTCAAAACCTGCTACTCTTGAAGAATCTGGGTCTCAAAGTTCGTGGAGTACTCGTGTGAAGAATTATTTATTTTGTGCATTGTGCATCTGCTGCGTACAATGGAGGAAGAAATCGTAAACATTCAAACACCCGTAATCTTCGATGAATCCATCATACATTATGAGGTTCATGCTCATCAACCATACGCATCTTCAACTTACAATAACAGTGATGAAATACGTATTTCAATCCAACATCAAGATTTATCAATCCTACCAAGCAAAAGTTCCCTCCACATTTGTGGAAAACTAACAAAGAACGACGGCACACCGACAACAGCTACAAGTCTCGTGAACAATGCTATATGTCATTTATTTGAAGAAGTACGCTATGAACTCAATGCAATAGAAATCGATCGAAATAAGAATGTGGGTGTTACGTCTCTCATTAAGGGATATACATCTCTCACACCTGCCAAGAGCTCAATGCTTGAAAATACTGGTTGGCTCGATGTTGAAGAAACGAAACAAATCGTGGATGCAGTGGGCAACTTTGATGTATGCATACCGTTGAGCATGCTATTGGGATTTGCTGAAGATTATCGGAAAATGGTTGTGAATGCGAAGCATGAATTGATTTTGACTAGATCGCGTACTGATGACAATGCGATAATACAAACAGCCGCTGAAAATTATAAGCTCACATTGCAAAAAATTGAATGGCTTGTACCATACGTCACCGTGGCGGATCAACGAAAAATTCAACTTTTAAAGTTTATTGCCAAAGACACACCAATTTCCATGAGTTTCCGTACGTGGGAATTGTATGAATACCCATTGTTGCCTGCCACCTCTAAACATGTCTGGTCCGTCAAGACTTCAACACAGTTGGAAAAACCGCGATACGTGATTCTTGCATTTCAAACGGGGCGAAAAAATAATAAGGACAAGAATATGAGTTGTTTCGATCATTGTAACGTGACCGATGTGAAACTATACTTGAATTCACAATGTTATCCTTACGGTAACATGAATTTGAATATAGGGCAAAATCAATATGCACTACTCTACGATATGTATACAAACTTCCAATCCATGTATTACAATAAGGAGACTGAACCATGGTTGAACAAAACGGAATTTTTGAAATATGCGCCGCTCGTTGTGATTGATTGCTCGAAACAAAATGATTCCCTCAAATCTGGACCTGTGGATGTTCGTCTTGAATTTGAAACAAAAACGAATATTCCTGCACAAACATGCGCATACTGTCTCATTCTACATGATCGCATTGTTGAGTATAATCCCATAAGTGGTGGGGTGAAAAAATTGGTATAAAATCGTTGAGGTGATTCTGCTACACATCAGTCGAGATGGACTTTGTCATCGATCTACAAGGCTTCAAAGGACCCATCGATGAATTCATTCTCAAAGAAATTTCAATCATTCGCGCAGACGTGAAAAATGCTGAACCTCTGACGCTTTTCTTCGCACCGCCATATGCATGGGACGTTCTACCAACGAAATATAAATCTACGAACAAATGGTTGGAACGTAATTTTCACGGATTATCATGGGACTATGGCACTGTACCATACGACGCGGCAAAAGCAATAATACAAACTATTTTACAATGTGCTCACACGATATTTGTGAAAGGCTGTGAAAAGTCTTTATGGTTGGCGAGCTTCTTGGATTTGTCAACGGAGATCGTTGATATGGAAACTCTCAAATGCCCATCATTGAAGAAGTTGCTGAAAACTCCATCGAATTGCCCCCACCATACTAACGAGTCGAAATTCAATTGCGCAACGATGAATGTGAAATCTCTGAAAAGCTGGCTATACGTATACCATGCATTATGTAAACGAGGGATCTTTAAATAAATAAAACATTTTTTTTGTTCATATATATGTAGTTTTTTTTTTATTAATATAAAACTTTTTCTCCTCCACCTCCTCTTCGCCCCACATTACAATTCATCGATGGTTTGATTATATATATATACATTTTTTTTCTCGTTGAGAATGAAGATATTAGTCGGCATGTTGGCGAAACTCAACACCGTTCCAATCTCCGCCGAGGTACTTCATGTAGAGATGTCCATCATGAGCAGCTTCCAGCAGTTTCTCGAACACCGCAGCATCTTTGTCAAATGCTTTGACTACTCGTGGCGGTAGAAAAACAGAGAATTTATTCGCGATATCGGCGACGTATCTTTTGCCATACTTGGTGTTGGCCGATCGAAAGTCGGAGATGAGATATTCTTCGTTGACTTGGAGTTCCTTCATCTTCTTAGTGGGGAGGAATTCAGACTGCGAAGTGACGTTGTTGATTCCAGAGAACTCCATTTTATGAATGTGGTTTCGAGATTTTTTTTTTTTTTTCAAAGATCACGTATTGACTGAAACTTGTGAAGCCGTGAATTGATGCTCTTCTCTTCCATGCTCGGCTATTTGTAGGTTTTTCATCCATCCCTTCCCCAGACTCCATCATATCCCTCCTTCACATTTTCCAAAAAATTTAAAACAAGTTCGATCTGGTCGAACGCGTCATCCAATACAACCTCCCTCGACTGTATCACCCTAAACTGGTTCAGACGCGTCGTCGTTTTGATTTTGCAGACGTCGTGAACACCTGCATCCTAAACAGGCACAAACACGTTCAACACTCCCCTCCGCTTCACTCTTCTGACACTTTCTACAATTTCGACGTTGAGGTGTAGGGCCATCGATATGATCATCCATCGAAGATGTATTCCAATGTTCATGACATCGTCGATAAGATCTAATTTCACTATCACATTGGTAATAGCTCGGCATACGATCCCATAGTATATCCGTAAACTCGCTAAAATATTTTTTAAAGATCGTAGGTGACAAAATTAGAAGCTCGCTTCTCGTCAATTCTCTCGGATTCTTAATGCGGTTAATTGCATACACGTATATGAGCTCTTCCATTATATAGCACTTTTCACAATCTCGACGTGAAGGTCCCTGGGCATCAACATGCCCCCACTCCCATGGTTGATTAAAATGATCGTTGCATTCGCGATACGATGCTATCTCACTATCACGCTGCAAATGTTCAGGCAAGCGATCCCACAGATTATTAATGAAAGCACTGTAATACTTTAAAAAAACAGCCTTAGGAATTGATTCAAGCTCGTTTTTCGTCAATTCCCATGGCTCTTTCGACGGATGGATTGTATACATGCTTGCACATCTTTCCATCTTGACTTCAACTTTCAGAATGAACATTCAACTTCCCCAATCTCACGTCTTATCGATTTTTTCAGTATTATTATTTTTTTATTTTTTTTTTTTTAACTATCGATGAAATGTAATAAATTTCCTTTCATTCAACTCTCTCATACTTACTACACCATACATCTATCCATCTCTCTCTCACATATTCCCATACACCTACCATTGCATCATTAATGTGAGATTATAGATAAAGTTTAGAATAACATTAGGGATTGCAAAGAATGTGGAGGGGGGTGGGTGCGCAGCTATTTGACAAATTTCTATAAACGCGCCTTTTTTGAGAAACAATCTCTCAATCATTGGGATCCCCCGTCTTTTCAAGTTTTTCCATTCTTCCTAACTATTGACTAATTGATGATAAATTTTCTTTTTCTTTTTTTCATCAATATCTCAACCATTGAGATCTCACATCTTTCGTAAGTATATGCCCCCCCCCCCCCCCCACCGCCGCCGCCGCCGGGGCTCCATCGCTCAGGTAGATCACAATCTTTAAAAACGGACATTTTCACTTTCCCGAAGGTATGCATTTTATCTGGAACACTTGGTTATTTTACAATGACCGAAAAATGTTGGCGTTTGGATGTCCGCATTCTACAGATTGCATCTTAAACATAAAAGATCGTTCCACTTTACCTAAGATCATAAATTTAATGATGTAGGGTATACCACTTAGACATCTTCTGACGTCTGAAAACCCTTCTCTGTATGGTGATAAATTACACTTTTCTTTTCTTTTCTTTTTGAGGGTAAAATCATTACGATGGAATATTATGGTAGCGTCCGTTAATTGCCATCCTAATCCACAGGTATTTTGCGAGTCCTCGATTTGCGGGTCCTCCTTCTCGACTAATGTTTTTCAAATTACTGTGCATTTTCCCAACTTTGTGAAAATGCTTGATGTGGAGGGTTGCGAACAGCGCTAATAGATGAAGTCTTGAAAAAGTATTGGGGGGGGGATATAACTCCTACCCCTTTTTTCTCTGAGGGCTTAAAAGGACATCTTTTTTGAGGACGAAAATCACTTTGCTCAATACAATTGTCCGGTGACATTCATAGTTCGTCGCGTTTTTTATACATCAAGTTTAAATCCATATACATCAAGTTTAAAATGTGTGAAAATCGTGAGCAGTGTAACAACACAGTGGAAATCATTGACCATTCGAGCAATGATGATGTAATTGAAATTATCAATGATATTGAAATCATTGTCATTTCAGAAGATGAAATGGAGGATAATAAAGTGTGTGAAAATCGGGGTAAATCTATCAATGATATCGAAATCATTGACATTTCGGACGATGAAATGGAGGATGATAAAGTGTGTGAAAATCGGGGTAAATCTATCAATGATATCGAAATCATTGATATTTCAGAAGACGAAATGGAAGAGGATAAAGTGAATGAAAATCGGGGGCAGGGTGCAAATGCACCAATTGAAATTGTGCATAATTATGAGGAGATCCTCGATAGTGAAATGGAGGATGATTTACGCTACTACGGGAGGGATGTGGAATTCCACGAAATTGAAGATGATCAAGAGATTTCTGTGGATGAAGGACTCGCTTCGAATTGTTCGGAGGACGATAGCGAAGTCCACATGCAGATTGTACCACGACCCGTGGCCCTGGCGATGACACCGATGACCCGACTATGTGTAATCCGATCATTCTTTTTCGATCGGATGGATTATCGGGTTTGCTCGGGTTGCTTTCTCCAAGATCCGGAAGTTTATGGACGTGTGACGGCCTGCTTTGATCACCAGACGGGGCCGTACGATTTGCTCTCCGACCAGTGGTGCGGGAACTGCCGTAGATCTTTATCAGTCTTCGTGGCATATAATACATGTGGAGTGTGTATTAATCAATAGTAAGTCAAGTGTTTTTTTTTTTACTTATTTTCCCCCACTTTTTTCTTAAAATAATTTTTTTTCATAAAATATGGGTTTTTTTCTTTGTTGCAGAAGCTGCAGCATTTACATATATATTTATGACAAATATAATTATACAAAAATTATATTGTACCAAAATCAATAAATTCAATTTTTTCCCATATTTTATAGTTAACAAAAAAAAATATCTCATTAATTTATAAACCCCACCCTCATACATATTTCTTTTTGAATCGACTATCTTTTCATTTTTTTCTTCTATCTCTCTCGCACACTCCTAGATCTCTTCCATCAGCACATCTATCTTTCTCACACCCACTACCCCCCACCACTCATTCATCTCGAGCGGGCCCAGCACCGCAGACCCTTCACCCCCACCAGACCCTTCCCCGCACCAGCGCTCCCCCGTTTCCTCACCCCCGCTGAGAGGACCTGGGTTAGAACCAGCTTAGTATATATACTAACGTGGCCCTCGGTGAAGCCGGCGTTTGTTTTGAGTGTTAGTAATTCATTAAGCCGCTTCTCTCCTGAGTTAATGTGACCTGAACTGTTGCTAATGCTTGTTTCAAGCGTTGGATGGAAATGCGGCGTTCGTACTTTCTCGAGCCAATATTTACAATTGGATCAGAGTCACGAGTACAGGACGTAAAGATAAATAACTCAATTATAACAATAAGGAAGTTTTAACGGTCAATAATTCGTAGTGTACATATATTCCCATTAGTATGCACATTAGTATTTTCATCTTAAGCATTGCTCAAAAATTGTGGTTCGTTCGTAATGTCCCTTGCCGTCAGGCATCAGATCTGTAGGGCCGCTTCTCTTCAGAGTTAACGTGGCCCTCGGTGAAGCCGGCGTTTGTTTTGAGTATTAGTAACTCATTGGGCCACTTCTCTCCTGAGTTAATGTGGCCTGTGATATTGCTAATGCTTGTTTCAAGCACTGGAGGGAAATGCGGCGTTCGTTCTTTTTTGAGCCCGTGTTTATAATTGGGTCAGAGTCACGAGTATAGGGCATAAAGATAAATAATTCAATTATAACAATAAGGGAGTTTTAATGGTCAATAATTCGTAGTGTACATATATTCTCATTAGTATTCACATTAGTATTTTCATCTTAAGGATTGCTCAAAAATTGTCGATCGTTCGTAATGTACCTTGTCGTCGGGCATCAGATCTATAGGGCCGCTTCTTTTGAGAGTTAACGTGGCCCTCGGTGAAGTCGGCGTTTATTTCGAGTATTGGTAACTTATAGGGCCGTTTCTCTCCTGAGTTAATGTGGCCTGTGGTGTTCCTAATGCTTGTTCCAAGCGCAGGAGGGAAATGCGGCGTTCGTACTTTTTCGAGCTCATGTTTACAATTAGATCAGAGTCACGAATAGGGGGCGTAAAGATAAAATAACTTGATTGTGCAAATGAATTGTAACAAAGTTTCAAATGTACACCACCGGCCAAAAGAGTATGAGGACACGGGTGGGGGTAAAATTTTCGAATGACGAAATTTCGAACAGCTAAAATAGCGAATTTTAACATACAATTATATATATATATATATATATATATATATATATATATATATATATATATATATATCGATAACTGTATGTTAAAATTCGCTATTTTAGCTGTTCGAAATTTCGTCATTCGAAAATTTTACCCCCACCCTGAGGACACCAGTCGAAATTCTAGACCCACTAAAAGTTAGATCGCTCAGTAAAAAAAATCGATATTGAAATTTCGTTAGCAGCGCTTTAAAGGAGACACATTCAGCTTCATTTTGCGCTTTTTAAATATTTTTTTTTTATTTTTTTTGGGTCCTGTACGTACTTTTGAACTTGGCCGTTTTTCGACTTTTTTTCGGCCGTTGAAAATTGGTGGCATGGTTTGTGGAAAATTTTTCCAATGGTTTTCTCCATAGAAAACATAAAGAAGGAAGCAGTCGCTTTAATTTCGTTTTTTGAAAAGTTGCGTGCGATTTTTTTTCGCAGAATTATTTCTTTTTTTCCCAAAAAAGACCGTTTTTATAAAGTGCGGCGTAACTACAAAAATATGAAGTTTCTGTGGAATTGTCAAGAAGGTAAAAATTTGCGGGCAATCATCCTGTATTCACTGGAATTTTTCCAGAAGTTTTGTTTGAGATTTTTTTTGTTTTAATCGGTTTTAGTTGAAACTCTGATGAGTGAAATCACTTAACTCGAGAATTATAGGGTGCAGGACAAAATACCAAGAAAGGAAAATTATTATTTTTTACTTTTCAAATCATTCAAATTTTTTCAGAATTTTTTTTCAAAATTTTTTCCCGATTTTGGAAAACGGGTTTGGAAAAAATCTCGAAAAAAAATTTTGAAAAAATTTGAATGATTAAAAAAGTAAAAAAAAAGAAAATTTCCTCTTTTGATATTTTGTCCCGCACCATATGATTCTCGAGTTAACGGGACAGACCTAGTTGGAACGTCAAAAAAAAGGCCTTTTTTCCGATTTTTTTTTGGTCAAACGATAAAATAATTCACAACAAAAGTTCTTCCGTTTAAAAGATACATATGTAATGTATATGTTGCAATTTTTTCAACGCAATACATATCGAAATAAGCTGGTGACCGTCAATTGCCGAGGACGCTGCAAAAAAAAACACGGTTTGCGGTGATCAAGCTCACGCTGCAACGGCTCATCTGAAACAAAAAAAACGGAGGGGATTTTTAGTTAATGATATAATGCTCCAGTTGAACGAAGGGTTTTGAAAAATTTCCATTTTTCACAAAATGGCGGCCGTTAAAAGTCAAAAGTGTTTTTTTGACCAAAATATCAGTTCCATTTTTTGCTATTAAAAATAAAAATAATTATCCAAAAAAAAAATCCTTCGTTCATATGGAGGACTACCATGTATAGAAGAAGTGATATAAATTTCAACCCGATCGGTAAAGCCGTTCTCGAGCTACAGTGATCACCGATTTCAAAAACATGGTTTCGAGAAAAACGCACTTGAAGTCCGCTACCTGCTTACCTATGGCTCAGACACGACGTGCTACAAAGTCTTGTATTTCGGCGAATAATGGTCCGATTTACATTTACCTGGGCGGAAAATGTTCGTAAGAGATTCTACTTTTTGAAAATGAAATAAAAAAAAAATCGATTTTTCGAAAATTCTAACTAGGTCTGTCCCGTTAAGCGACTTCACTTATCAGAGTTTCGACTAAAACTAACTTAAAAAAAAAATTTAAACAAAAATTCTAGAAAAATTGACAATTTCAAAATTGACTCTTGACAATTTCACAGAAACTCTATATTTTTGTAGTTACGCCGCACTTTCGAAAAACGGTCTGTTTTGGGAAAAAAATGAAATAATTCTGCGATAAAAAATCGCACGCGACTTTTCAAAAAACGACATTGAAACGACTGCTCCCCCTTTACGTTGTCCATGGAGAAAACCATTGAAAAAATGTTCCACGCACAATGCGCCCAATTTCCAACAGCCGAAAAAAAGTTGAAAAATGGCCAAGTTCAAAAGTACCTATCGGACCCAAAACAGATCGAAAAAAATATTTAAAATGCGCAAAATGAAGCTAAATGTGTCTCTTTTAAAGCGCTGTTCGCGAAATTTCAATATCGCTTTTTTTGACTGAATCCATTTTTTAGTGCTTTGAGAATTTTCGATTGCTGTGCCCATACTTTTGGCCGGTAGTGTATGTCCTAAAAAAACTTTGGAAAAATAAAAAAAGAACGCCAAGCATTAAAAGACCGTGAACTTAATTATAAAATGACCTTTCTATATTTTTGTTCTTACTTTAAAATTCATTTCACCATTATTGCGCATAATAAAAAAAAATGAAATCAATTTTTAACATAGCCAAGAACAGTGAATTAATTACGGGTTTGTGCAGGGAATCATGTACACCTTGAACGGTACTTGCTAATGGCTTTTGTCGTCTCAAAGGCTTCCAGAATAATTCTGCGAATATTAAGAGATTGTTATTCTGATTTTAGGCTAGCTAAGGACTATGAACGTATAACACAATTCCACAGAATATGATACAAAAAACAATTATATATAAAAGCGCAAATATGCGTACGAATGCACGCGTTGTATCCATACGTATGTACCACACAAATTCACTGCAAATATTACACCCAAACTTGGCGTGCATAGTTTTCAAATGGAAGCTCGGAAAGATACAATTGATCGAGTATACCATGCAAATTAATATACAACTAGTTCTTCCATCGCAAGTGAAAGAAGTCCGATCCCTGGATAGATTAGGAGAGGCTCTGTTAATGATTTGATGAACGAAATAGATGACTGGGATGTATAGATGAAACGGATCAATGGAACGAACGGATAAATAAATTAACTAAATAGGAAAGATGAATGAATGAAATGAATGAATAGTTGATTGGCATATATCGACAAATGGATTGGATGATTGAATCGATGATTCGATGGATGGATCGGATGAATCAAGGGCTGTTTTGTATAAATAAAAGAAATGAACAATCAGATAAATGGATCGATGAATGGAATACACGGCACGAATGGATAATCGTACCGGCTGAGTAGAATAGATGAGTTGGATAGATAAACTCATTGTTGGGATCGACAAATGGATAGAAAAATGAATACATTTACAATTTTACTTATAATTGAACTTACAATTGAAAATCATGCACGCCAAGTTTGTGTGTAATCTTTGCAATGAATTTGTGCGGTACATACGTATGGATACAACGCGCGCATTCGTACGCGTATTTGCGCTTTTCTATATAATTGTTTTTTGTATCATATTCTGTAGAATTGTGTTCTACGTTCATAGTCCTTAGCTAGACTAAAATCAGAATAACAATCTCTTCATATTCGCAGAATTATTCTGGAAGCCTTTGAGACGACAAAAGCCATTAGCAGGTACCGTTCAAGGTGTACATGATTCCCTGCACAAATCCGTAATTAATTCACTGTTCTTGGCTATGTTAAAAATTGATTTCATTTTTTTTTATTATGCGCAATAATGGTAAAATGAATTTTAAAGTAATAACAAAAATATAGAAAAGTCATTTTATAATTAAGGTCGCGGAAAGCATTGCATTGAAACGATATATGAAAACTTTGTCCTTAATCTCGAAACGTCAACCTCATCATTACCTACTTCGTAGTGAACGTTGTCATATTGAACTTTGTGTACTCCTTGTTACAATTTTTTTTTATAGACTTGTGTAAGGTGTGCTATCTGACAAGGGCAACACATCTTTACTGGCCCTGTGGGCACTGCTGCTGCTGCCACGGATGCGCTGATAGGTTGTGGAACACCCTTCCGATCGACGCTGTCCAATATGTAGGACTAAGGGGTACGATGCGCCTCGGAGAATATTTCAACCCGCAGAATGTTAAGGCCATAATAAATGACATTATACAAAAAAATTTGGTTGTGTTCTATGTATACCTTTATATTTCCTGTAATACAATACGTATATAATACTATTTACGATTATTAAAAACACAAAAATTTCCGACACTTCAGATCCATTTCAAAGCACAACATTTCCGTGAAAAATCGTCATGCAAATCAATTAATATAAGCATTCGAAAGCTTTGAATTTCTTATTTTCGGGTTATGACCATAGGGTATTTTTATCCCTTTGTTGATGTAACAATAAAATGTGAGACACAAATTTCTGCATTTGTTTTTTTCAAAAAAGTTTCCAAGTACGAGAAATTCGTATTGATCATTAACTAATCAAAGCTCCCCCTCAGAAAATGCCTTTTTATGTAATGGCGTGATCAAGTTTTTGTGTGACTATTTATTATAAAATTATGATATCTGATCATAATAAGTCAGATCGATAATCTGATAATAAGTCAGATCGCACAATTAGCCTAAAAACACATTCTCCTACTTAAATATCGTTTGGAGAAAGAAATAATTCCAAAAGTTGTTCTGCAATTTTCCGTTACATTGATCAAAAACGAGGTATTAAAGAATTCGATGTGGTCGCAGTGCGTTAACGAGAGATTCAAAGTTTTCAAACGCTTTTAGAAATTTTCTCTTAAGATACTTTTTCACAGACATGTACGACTTTAAAAATAACATAAAATATTGAAAAAAAATTTGGTCCCTGTAACTCTTCGAGGTTACGTGCAATTTAAACCACTCATACGGGACTTTAGACCAAAATGAAATTAAATAAAAAATATTAATATTTTCCCAAATCGTCTAGTCCTGTCACTTGCGTTTCTATGAACACTATCGTACATGGAAACACGTAGGCGATTTCAATTTTGTGGTAAAAAAACGGAGCAGTGTGGCATATACGCTATTTCAACGTTCGCTATTTTAAACGTTCGTTATTCTGTACTTCAAATTTTTAGCCATTCGAAAGATTCACTTTCCAATTATTCATACTATATATTTTGGTGTCTCAATAAAAGAATTGCTCTCCATTTCGAATTTAGAAAATATAAACTTCTTACATTAGGACAATCTATATTATCTGCATTTGAAGTATAGACAGTCTGAATATATATTTTCGAATAAATGCGCGATCAAAGAAAAAATATTATATCAAATACGCATTCAACTTAAGGGGACCGTATGGTCTAGAGCACGAAAATTTCACCTATTTTCACGATTTTTTTTTGCCTTAAAAAATTTAAAAATCGATGTTTTAACTTTTCGGGTTTATTACTACCTTTATTAAGTATACAAAAAAAAATTTTTTTAATTTTAAAAACAGTGTTTATTATCATATAATTGGCATTGAAGACGACCCTCTCGAAAAATCCGACCCGGACGGTGAAGATCGATCCGAGACTTCTAGTCATCTGAAACACAAAATTCAAGAAGATTCTTAATCAGAAAGAGTGCAGTTATGGTCGGGACTAGAACAAATCGAAAAAATAAAAAATTGACAAAATGGCGCGCTTTTGAAAAAAAATTCGTAAAATCGGGTTTTTTTTCACTAGTTTTTTAGTATAAACAATAAGAAATTATTTAAATAAAATTATGATTGTAGTTCCGACGATAGCCATACATGTTGTGAACAACATATCCAAATTTCAAGTGATTCGGTTGAATAGTTTTTTTGTTTTCACCTGCGCAGTGCCGAAAAAAGTCGTTTCGAGATAAATGAGTTTAAAGTTTGAGGTACAGATATTTTCAAAAATTGAGCAAATTTTGAATACTTACAGTTAATCCGCGATTCCGGCACCATATAGGATTCCTTCGGAACGTTCATAATTCAAGATTTCCTCACTCCTTTCATTTCTTCGAGCTGTCCGAGCCTCTTTGGAGTTGTCCGTGCTCCTACGGTTGGCGCTCGATACTCGCAGCTCGTCTCGGTTTTGCGCTAGTTTCTCCGCTTGTGGCCCGATTGTTATGCCCATGGTCTCCATTATTTTCAATAGGGATGCAAATCCTTCATTGAATATGCAAGCGGAAATGTGAGTGGCAATATCAATGATTTTTTTTCCGGCAAACAGATGTTTCGGCGCAAGGTACCACACGCAAGCATTGAAACTTTCGTTATTGTTCTGCGTATTACTGCCAATACATCTTTCCAATAAAGTCTCTGCTGTCAATTCTTCATAAATTGGTTTTAATATCTCTTGTGCTTCATCGCACAGAGCAGGTGGGTGCTCGTAGGTGTCTAAAGTACCTGCAGCCTCACTTTGACGCCACTTGCACCACGATTCGGAACCTGGAGGACAGTACGAGTGTTGCGGATTTTCATCTGTTGAAATTTTGTGATAATATGCTGCCCATATTTCACTTCTCATCCCTTCAGTCGAATCTGAATTACGTCTAATTGCTAGACCGTAATAAGTTGACAGCTCTTGCAATAATTTATTCGTCAATTGTTGACGCTTCGGTGTTTTATTTATCGATTTCCGCTGTGTCTTTTTTCCCTCTTCTTTTTCTGTCAATTTCTTTGTTGCTTTCTTTATTTGTGCATGTTTTTTTTTCGCATCAACAGCACGTTTGTACAAACGTTTTTTAACATGCAAAACACATTCTTTTTTGCAAACTAAAAAATCATCCCCGTAAGGCTTTGTGTCCAATAAGGCTTTGAACGTTTTCGTGTCGCGGACCGCTCTCTACCTGCGTTATGGGCTGTAGAAGCTGTAATATTGAGAATTTCCGCATGAAAATTTCACAGTATATTCTTGAGATACTATACTTTCGACATATCGAAAAAAAAAAAATCGATTTTTTCAAATTTCTAGACCATACGGTCCCCTTAATATACTATCGAAAATATAAATTTCGAATTTCTTATTTTTTGTTAATCGAATGTTAGAATACTCAAATTTCGAAATATTAACCGTTCTACAATTTGGTTATTCTACATATTAACCCCCACCCGAAAAATTATCTCGAGCGTAAGACAGGGCACCGTTTAATATTTATTGTCGAAAATTTCTTTTTAGTCATGAATACTATGGTTTGCCCCTGGCTCTCTTATTTTTCCTCAATTAGTCGACAGACCCTTAAACGTTTAACGGGAAATTCAACCTTCGTAAAACATAATAAATAATCGTAATCGTAATCGGGAGATTATGTCAATTCGTACTGCCCTGATACTTCGAAGGGGAAGAAGCGCTCGCCGGTAACGACGAGGAAAAATCTCGTTTCTCGAACGTTCTTGAATATTCTTTCGTTCGAACCTTCTCCTCCTTCGCCTGTTTTCCAAATTTCTCTAGCGGGAATCCTTGATTCATGTCGTCGGTTGGACACAACTTGACCATAAAACCAATACGAAGCAGAAGATGACCAAATGTATGAGCCTGGCTCGAAATACATTAATAATATGACGATGATTGGCCTTCTTTATCTCCTTTTCCTCGTTTTTTCCTCCAATCGCTCATGAAAAATAAAGAAATGTGGTCGCGGGACGCGGATTAATTTTCTATTAATTTATTCCTTTTACAGAGAAAGCCTTGCGTGGTCGTAACGTGGCTGGAGTATCGAGCAAAGAAGACGGGAGAATATTTTCCTTTATTCGTCTTACATTTTTGTAGACGGTACCAAAAAAAAAACCGTCACAACATATAATATGAATGTATTATCCCCCTGTAATAATTTCTGCACAAAAAAATCGAAAATAGCAAAATACTATAATGAAAATACAATGAAAAATATAAAGCGAAATAACAAATTATGAGGGGGAGGAGCTGACCGCAGATAGTAATTTAAATTTAAAAAAAAAAATATCCACTGTCGGTTTTTTCGAGGGTAGCGGTCACCCCCTGGTACTGCATGACAGCGGCAGTATCTGGAGCCAATCTCATCACTTGAATGAGGCTCATAATGAGATCTGCTAATTCCTCAATTTGGTGTTGAGTGATCCCCACAATCCATTCATTTGGGATCGTAACTGAGAAGTCAGCCGTCTCCATTTTCTATAACAGATTCAAATGGACCACCGATTTTAATTGTTTTTTTTGCTTTAACTTGTAGGTACCTTTTATCGAAAATTGCAAGAGTTTTACTTACTGTCACTTTTTGCTAGTTTAATCGCGACTAGCGTTGTTTAATCAGCCACTGGTTTAATCACCGCCGAGTTTGTCCAATATTTTTTTTATTAGAAACAATGGATTTTAATCTAGGAAAAGCAATTGTCAGAGATTATTCATTTATTTTCTATAGAAGTTTCTAGTTCTTGATTACAAATCTCGAACACACTCACCATTTTACTTACTTTGCACTGTAATCAAATAACGACTGATGGAACACACGATCTGATTCTTTTACTGGTCAGTTACTAACTAAATGAGACTACGATACTCGTACTGGTCAAAGTCGTAAGAATATATAAACAATCACCATGATCGAACACTCTCGAATATTTGTCACCATTAGTATTTATGTTTTAGTCAATGGACCTCTGTACGTTATAGTAGAAACTTCTAGGCAAAGGAATCGAATAATAATTTTCACTCGTTGTCCCCTAAGAGTGTTCCGTAAAAATGTTAACCCCCCCCCCCCCCTCCCTCAAACTCTTTATCCCCTCCACTACTGAAATCAAACTTAAAGGATTGAAGAAATTACTTATCCGTCGCGTTCTATAAAAAGGGTCCTCACAAAACTGGAGAACGCAGTCAATTCTTCACCGTGTTATTATTCGTTTAATTATTATAAAGGTGGTATTATAAACAATGAATTCAGAAAGATGTCTCAAGCTTATAGATATTATGGAGAGAGTTTATAGGCTTCTTGAAAATAAATCTTCATCAATTGAAATCGAGAAGTGGTTGACATTTGGCACGTGAAATATTAGGCTACTAAACAAAATATTAAGAAGTGCTTCAACAGCTGGAGAAAAAATGAGAATATTGTCAACCATCGGAATTCTGAAACCTTTAACAGCTAAATTTAAATTTTCTCATAAAACTGGCGATGGTGTACAACAACGAAGACAAAGAAGAAGCGATCGGGTGCAGTGGGTAGATTTAGAAACGGCATTTCAGGGATAAATTAGAACCGGGGCCATCATCAATTTACAACACAAAGATTTGCTACATTTTCTGGTAGACTCTAAATCACTAATTAAGTGATTTAGAGTCTACCAGACTCTAAATGACTAATGAGTAAGCTAATTATCACTAGAGTAAAGAATGCTTTACAGAAAGGAGAAAATTTGAAAGTGAACGTTGTATTATGTTGTAAATTCAACATAGTAAAAAGTGATACAATTGTCGAAGAGAAAAATTTTTTTGCTACCAAAAATGAAATCATCCTACGAGCAACAGATTCAAATGCGTGGTTCAATGAACATGTAAAAGATAATTTATTGGTAACGACTGAAGAGTTCTAGGAAAAAAATTCTGGCTGGTCATTAGTTGAAATTGTAAATCTTTCAGTGAATATAAACAGATATGTACAATTGCGAGGTGGTTCCTCCACTTACACACAGCTATCTAAGTTTATTAGAGACAAAAAGGCTGTTGTAAACATTAAAAGCAATGATCCCTACTGTTTTCTTTGGGCAGTCACAGCAGCTTTATTTCCAACGTATAACAATTCTACTGCAACGAGTTCGTATCCACATTTCAGCTCAGTACTACAATATGATGGTTTGACATTTCCAATATCTCTAGACAGCATTTCCAGATTTGAGAAATTGTATGATCTTTCGATTAACATTTATGGTATAGAGTGCGATGAGGGAAAGAAAAATAAGGTGATAGTACCAATTTATTTGAGCCAATGAAAGTCGAATAAGCCCACTATTCATCTTCTTGTATTAGAAACTATAATTGATGTCGGTGGTGACGATGATGATTATGCTGGTGATATGTTCAATAATAGAGTGTTTCATTTTGCATGGATTCAAAACTTATCACAATTGGTAAAGTCGCAAATTTCCAGACACAAATGTCAAACTTGGCTTTGTGATCGATGTTTGAATCACTTCAATTCTGAAAAATATTTACATCAGCATATACTTGATTATGTTAATTTAAATAAAAGTCGAGTTATTCTTCCTGAATATTGTGATCAGATTATAGAATTTAAAAACTTCCGACATTAAGAAGATGTACCGTTTTGTATCTACGCTGACCTTGAATGCTTATTACAACCGATCGTTGAAGCAACAAAAAACACAACGATCTACCAAAAGCATATTCCATACAGTATTGCATATTATTTACATTGTACATTTGATGATTCGATTTCTAAGTTTAAAATTAATCGAGGGGAAAATTGCATTGAATGGTTCATGAACGAGATGAAAAACTTGGCTGAAACGTTGAACGTTCATTTTCAAACTATAGTACCGATGGAACCCTTGAACCTTGATCAAGTAAATGAATTCAATTCTGCGAAAACTTGTCATATTTGTGAAAAACCATTTACCAGCGACGATAAAAAGCATCATGACCATTGTCATTTCACCGGAAAGTTTCGCGGTGCTACGCATCCAGTCTGTAACTTGAATTACAAAAATTCACACGCTATTCCTGTGATTTTTCATAACTTATCTGGATACGATTCTCATTTTTTAATCCAAGCATTAGCTACATCATTTAAAGGTTAAACCACCCTTTACCTGTCAACAAGGAAAAGTATATATCTTTCACTAAATATGTAGAAGGAACCATCATAAATTTCATTTTATTGATTCATTCCGCTTTATGTCTAGCAGTCTTTAAAAATTGGCGACATATTTGACAGATGAGCAAAAAGTAATTACACGAAAATACTGTAAATATAGCAAAAATCCCCTCCCGGGGGTAAAAACCTGGACAAGTACATTGGTGGTCCCTCGTTTCCCTATGATATCACAAAAAGTCCAAAACCCCACTTAATTTTTTTTTTTAATGTTTACTAATTTTATTTATATCCCGGAGGGAAACCAACCATATAGATCACGAAATATCCGGCCAAAAAACCAGACTTCACAATAAATATTACTTTAAATTTATTTCCACAGAATAGAACAAGAATCAAAACATTAAAAAATCAGCATTATCAAGATGAGAAAAATACCACTTATAATGGGTGTGTAAGAAGTATCAATAGTCTAGAAAAAAATGAAAAAAGATCGATATCTAAGTTACGTGCAACAGTAAAATTTATGATATCAGTACTAGGACAAGTATATCTTTGGTGACTGAGAAGATATCAATATGGACGTACCGGCAACGTAGGGCATGCAGTTGGTGCATTGCTTCTGGGATCTCCTAAGTCAAGTAGCTACTTTTGTTTTGGCTATGTCGCAACCAATGTTGCCAAATAGTATTTACTTATATGACCTAATGAAACAACATTGCCTGCGCCGTGGCTAAAATAACGAAAAACAAGCAGGAACAGGGAGTTTCGCATAAGATCCCGTGCTTTTGTAATGTTAAAAAAAAAACTTTAATTTATGTCTGTACATGATAGCACAGTTTTGTTTGATTGGTAATAATTTGATGAACGTTCACCACCGTACGTTGAGCGTATACGCACAGAGTACTTGTCCGGCCCATAACATTTTATTAAAATTGTTCATTCCAGTAAAAATAAGTGGTCTCTCTCAAAAGTCAAGGCTCATAAATACGCACTTTTTCATTGTTGGTAACATCTTATTTAATTTTTATTATTTTATGATTAATCCCGCATAATGGTTTAAATTCTCTTTTTCAAAACATAAAGGGGTATTTTGATAGCTGACGCCCAAGAACGTCAAAATGAAACGAACGGAGGGGGATTATTTTGTGTGAAATTTGCGTGATCTTAAAACTTTGGATACAAATTTGACGGTGCATTCATAGCCCGCATTGATCTTTTGACCATTCACCAATGGTTACTTAGACCTTCTACTAATAAATAGTAGCTTTCCAAAGTATAATAACTTTCATTGCTGGCAATAGTAGTTTTTGAAAGTATGATACGCTACATTGCTGGCACTAGTTTACTGACAATGAGTCGCATCTTCAGAAATTTCATAACTGACTGCACCTTATGTTAATGTAATTTTATGATGACTACGAACACTACTTTATTCCGATTGAATCGACGTCCAATGTTGTGTATGATACAAGGCCATTCTGAAATACGCAGAAGAATTGATTTTCTTATAAATTGCTGACGGCGAAAAGCAACGCATGCAACGAAAAGCACCTCCAATTTGATTTTCACTTGAATGAGCAATTTTAATAAAAAGTTATGGGTCGGACAAGTACTTTGTGCGTATACGCTCAACGTACGGTGGTGAACGTTCATCAAATTATTACCAATCAAACAAAACTGTGCTATCATGTACGGACATAAATTAAAGTTTTTTTTTTAACATTACAAAAGCACGGGATCTTATACGAAACTTCCTGTTCCTGCTTGTTTTTCGTTATTTCAGCCACGGCGCAGGCATGTTGTTTCATTAGGTCATATAAGTAAATACTATTTGGCAACATTGATCGCGCCATAGCCAAAACAAAAGTAGCTACTCGAGTTAGGAGATCCCAGAAGCAATGCACCAACTGCATGCCCTACGTTGCCGGTACGTCCATTTTGATATCTTCTCAGTCACCAAAGAAATACTTGTCCTAGTACCGATATCAAAAATTTTACTGCTGCACGTAACTTCGATGTCCATCTTTTTTCATTTTTTTTTAGACTTTTGATACTTCTTACACACCAATTATAAGTGGCATTTTTCTCATCTTGATAATGCTGATTTTTTAATGTTTTGATTCTTGTGTTGTTCTGTGGAAATAAATTCAAAGTAACATTTATTGTGAAGTCTGGTTTTTTGGCCGGATATTTCGTGATCTATAAGGTTGGTTTCCCTCCGGGATATGAATAAAATTAGTAAACATTAAAAAAAAAAAAATTAAGTGGGGTTTTGGACTTTTTGTGATATCATAGGGAAACGAAGGACCACCAATGTACTTGTCCAGGTTTTTTCCCCCGGGAGGGGATTTTTGCTATTTGATATCACTTCTTTTTTCTATAGTATTTTCATATATTTCGTTTTATATAAACTCCAATAGAGCCTGTATATAACAAAAAAAACTTACAACGTGTCTGCATTATTACATCATCGATTTATTTCAATGTCAGGAATCAGTATTGCTCACACTACTAATTCGACATAAGAGAATGAGACAAATTTTCTACCATAAATTCTTTGTTATTGAGGTTGTTTAAATATAGGAGCGTTTCGTTCCTGTGATAAGAAAAAAAGTTATAACGTTTTCAAAAGAGTTAACTACAGACTCGAAGTATTTTCGAGATAATTCGTTGATAGGTTATTATTCGATTATAGCTTGACAGGAAGGTGTTATAGAAGAGACGTCAAATACCAATTTTTCCCCAAGGCGAAAATTCAGCAAATTAAATACTTTATCATTAGCTTTCAAGTTGTGTATTAGAATAAGGCATTCAGGGGCGAAAAGGCAGCGAGGATATTAGCAATTTCGGTCTAAACTATAAATAGACAATTATATTTAATTTTACTGTCAGAAGGAGCCTCAGAATTATTATTCTTTCAAAGATGAAATGACGGAAGATTATGATACATCATCCTTGGCTTACAAATTGTTTTATAAAACATAGAAAAAAAATTAGATTAAAGAAAAATTCGGCCGAAGTACTTGACGAGGGTTTTTTTTACTTAATTCACATAATGTATCAGTCATGGTGACAACCTCGCCAAGTACTTCGGCCGAAATTCTTTTTCATTTAATTTTTTTTCGTTTGCAATCTTTTTTTGCGTTGGACCCTTATTGATACAGAGTTATTATTTTCATTCTGGTTGGTAAAACAACTGCATTTTCGAACGTAATTCTTTTCTCTATCAACATTTAACATTATTTGAAGATTTTATCACACGATAAAGCCTCCCGTACTTGGCCACATATATTTTAGTATAGCTCAATTTATTTTATAACTTTTTGCGAAACCCAAACTTAGCTTTTCGCGAGGATTAACTCATTTTGTTTTCTGTGATTTGAATTTATTTGATACATTTTTTGAGAGTGGTCACTTTTCTTACTTTTTGATAGGATTTGATTTTCTTAGGGATTTTTGAGAGAACAGGTTTTTGCAGTGTATTTATATTCGTGGAAAAATATGGGAACGGCCTTCAACAAATGTACTTGTCCAGGTTTCTTCCGCGAGGGGGATTTTTATATGATTCGTTTTTTCTCTTTCTTTTCAAACATCTCGCTTTATATAGATTAGAAAAAGGTTATATTGGGAAATTATCGCTTTTTCATTTCCAAACCCTGACCCCTTCTACTTCGAGTCAGGTTTTTTCTCCACGAAATAAAGGGGCACGTGTTTTGGAATTTTCAATTTGGCATTTTTTTTATTCTCGAGCCAGTCAAATTTTTTTGACATTTCGATTTACCTTTCTGGAATCAGGCTGAAATAAGTCGGGAACTGGGAGTCAGATACAAAAATTTACAAAACTTTTGAGAGCAAGATTAGAAGAGGCAGAACTTTTCCATAGAATTTGTAGCTATTTGAATTTGTGTTTATCAAAGAAACATGTTAAACAGCAGTATCTCCTTGTTATATTTGTAGATTTGTGGTAAAAAATATTACGCTTATTTCAGCTTGTTGATAAAAATGGGGCGATTTTTTCGAAATTTTTCATTTTTCATTAATGATAAAATAAAAAACCAGTTTCACGTATGTTTAGAGAAAACATATCGAATCTATTGTGAAAAAAGTTCACGCATTTTTTCATTCTTATTTTTATTAACAAGGTGGAATCATGATTATTTTTCAATACCATTGAAGAAGTTACTACCATGAAAATAAATAGGTACAACTATTTCAATATTCTCATTGAATATAGAAAAGTTCAAATAGTATGTTATGGGAACTCCAAAACAATATATTGAACAAAGCGGACAAACTCAGACCAGGATCGTACCCAAGAGAATGAAATAAATTTAGTTGTATTATTCACATTAGCTTTGAGCAAATTTTGATACCATCAAAACCAGAGCGACTGTAGAGGAAAGCATTTAGAATAAAACTTTTTCAATTTATTATGCTATAATCAGAGCTAAAAAGTGGAAATACTTAGCACACATGTCTCCTCTTCACAAAAAGGTCAAAATTTGTAGATATCGGCTACATTCCAATGATACAAATTTTGATACTATCAGAAGAAGAGCGCCCGACGACTTTCTGAAACAACTTTTTAAATTTATTATGCCATAACTAAAGTGGAAAAGTGAAAAAACATAGTACACTTTAAGCCCAACAAAGTTCAGAAAATTTGGATGTACCTATAGCGTTCCGAGGACAGAAATTTTAATCCCATCCAAAAATGAGCAGCCGAAGACTTTTTGTAATAAATTTTTCAATTCATAATGCCACAATCAGAGACAAAAAGTGGAAATACTTGGCGCTTCACAAAATGTTAAAAGTTTGTATGTATCGGCTACATTCCCATGATACAAATTTTGATGCAAATTTTGATATTTATAACAATAATAGCCGTAAAATCTTTGAATTTCTTTTTTTCTCTTCTTTGAAATCTTATCTTTGAATTTTGAAAAGAAAAAAAGCGGATAAACTTAGATCAGTACTATGCCCAAGAAAAAGGATCGAGATGAATTGTACCAGTTGCATTATCTTCGTGCAAATTTTCGTACCATCACAACCAGAGCATCCGTAGAGCAAATCTTCTTGAAAATATTTTTCAATTCGTTATGCCACAATAGGAGCCAAAAAGTAGAAATACTGAGCACACATGTTGCTCCAGGGAATTTCCAAAGTTTGTAAGTATACGTTGCGTTCCAATGAAACAAATTTTTATACTTCCAGAAAAAAGGAACCAAACACTTTCTGACAATTTTTTGAATTAATCATGCTACAACTCAAGCATACCACACATTGAGCTCAATAAAGTTTATGAATTTTGCATGTAGCCATTACTTTTCGAAGCCAAATTTCAGTCCCATCCAAAAATGAGCAACTGAAGAATTTTCATAATAAAATTTTCAAGTCCTAATAATGCCACTATTCGAGCCAAAAAGTGGAAATATTGGGCACACTTGTCACTTCACAGATATTTCAAAGTCTGTACGTATCTGTTGCAATTCAATGATACAAATTTTGATAATATCAGTAAAACACATCAGAAGACTTTCTGAAACAATTTTTCAAAATTTATTATGCTATAGCTAAAGTGGCGAAGTGAAAAAAAATAGCTCAATAGAGCCGAATGAAATTCTGAAATTTTGCATATATTCATGGCGTTCCGAAGACAATAATTTTGATCCCATTGACAAATGAGCAACCGCAGAATTTTCATAACAAAATTTTTAATTCATAATGCCACAATCGGAGCCAAAAAGTGGAAATACTTGGTACATTTGTTGCTTTACAAAATTTCCAAAGTCTATCGGTATCTATTGCAATCCAATCATACAAATTTTGATAATATCAGTAAAAAAACATAAGAAGACTCCTTGACACAATTTTTCAAAATTCATTACGCTACAACTAAATTAGGGAATTGAAAAAATGTAGCGCTCATTGGGCCCAATAAAATTCTGAAATTTTGCATGTATGCATGGCATTCTGAAGCCAGCAATTTTAAACCCATCGACAAATGAGCAGAAGGGAAATACTTGGCACATCTATCGCTTCACAGAATTTTCAAAGGCTGCAGGTATTCATTGCAATTCAATTATACAAATTTTGATAATATCAGTAAAAGCACATCGGAAGACTTCCTGAAACAATTTTTCAAAATTCATAATGTTACAACTAAAGTGGTGAAGTGAAAAAATAAAGCGCATATTGAGCCATACAAAATTCTGAAATTTTGCATATATTCATGGCGTTCCGAAGACAATAATTTTGATCCCATCGACAAATGAGCAACCGAAGAATTTTCATAACAAAATTTCAATTCATAATGCTAAAATCGGAGGCAAAAAGTAGAAATACTTGGTACATTTGTCGCTTCACACAATTTCCGAAGATTGTAGGCATTCATTGCAATCTAAAGATATAAAGTTTGATAATGTCAGAAAAAACACATCGGAAGACTTTCTGAAACAATTTTTTAAAATTCATTATGCTACAACTAAAGCGGGGATGTGAAAAAATATAGAGCATATTGAGCCAAACAAAATTCTGAAATTTTGCATATATCCATGCTGTTCCGAAGACAATATTTTTGATCCCATTGACAAATGAGCAACCGAAGAATTTTCATAACAAAATGTTCAATTCATAATACTACAATCGGAGCCAAAAAGTGGAAATACTTGGTACATTTGTCGCTTCACAGAATTTCCACAGTCTATAGCCATTCGTTGCAATCCAAAGATACCAATTTTGATAGGATATGGAGTATATACCGCCATAGTCTTTTGACATAAAGATATATTATACGAGCCATTTTGACATAAAGATATATCATTACTTACTACGGTTATCATCCAGAGGCATCCATATATATCCAAATGCAGGTTGACAGTGTATTTGTCTATTAATTCATCAAACGCGAGATGATTCTACACCATATTTTGGATAGAAAAACGACGTCGAAAATCTTTTGAAATGGACCAACAATTATCATGCAAGGAACATTTTATGATGTACAAATCTTTATTATGGCAAGCGAGGAACATTTTATAATAAAGAGGAAAGGGACCAATAAAATAAATTGTCAACGGTGTAGAGTTAAAAAAAATATTCATTAGACATTGCTCAAAACTCGGCATGATAGTAACAAATTTTGCCATATACATTTTTTTGACACTCATTATTAGTTTTATAGTTTCTTTTCCAAATTTACATCGATTCACACCAATCATGATTAACAGTTCAACGTACACCATTTCATAGTTATCAAAGAATCGAAAAAAATGATTTCTCAAGAAATCTTATACGAGGAACATTTAATCGCGAAAGAGAAATTCGATCGTAGAGTTGAGTGTGGAAAATAAAAACTGCAGGGTTAACACTAATTAAAAAATGCATATTCATTTCAGCACTGTTCGAAAGTTGATTAATAGCACTTCACTATTTTCACACCATCACTTTCTTATTATTACTGTAACCAAGAGTCGATCGAACCTAACCACGATATTTATAACCTCACAACTGTTCATGAAAAAACATTCATATTTTTAATACTGTTTAAACCACGAGATCCTAATGAGTGGCGATCGAAAGGGGGGAAAAATAAAAAATACGTGAATTTGAATGAATCTGTAAATTGCTGTCATTGAATTTATCTTAAAGAAATCATTTTTGGATCGTACGCATACGATCCAAAATTATTTCGCGATCTGTGAATAAGTTTATTCATAGATCGCGAAATAATTTTTTTCCCCGAATTTATCCACAACACGTCTCGCGTAAGCACTTCTCACTTCGAAAACTCCGTTCAGACTTTCCGCGGTATGGGTTCTTCGAACTATTTATTTATTCACACATCGCCAAATATTTTTTTTCCCCGAATTTATCCACAAACACGTCTCGCGTATAAGCACTTATTCTCACTTCGAAAATTCCGTTCAGACTTTGCGTGATTTAGGTAGAGAAAGATGAAACGGAATGGCCAATCACAAGCTCGGAAGGCGTCAAGAGGCCTTTCATTGTGTCGTATACAGACATGCCAATACTTCGATGTTAGCATAATCTTGAGCCTGTGCAAAGTTTTTTCTCAGCAAATACGGCATCAATCGTGCTGATTTAAGGCTCAATCGAAGTATTTTTTCGTAATAAATCTCCAGTTCAATTTTCAAATCATCATATGCCTCCTGAGCTTCGTAATTAAAGAAAATGAATTTCAGTTTTTACCCCCACCACGGCGAATCGTTTTATTCAGAGATAATATACTCGGGCGAGCCTCGGGCCAACAGACGACAGAGCTGTCAATGCACTTGTCCCGAGAATCTACCGAGTCCTTGATATAAGTGGTATGCTCGCACATCACGCACTTTGCAATTTTAAACTTCACTCAAACTCTCCGTTTCAATTTTTTTTTTATTATTTCAAAAGCATTTATCAAAATTGCTCGCACGTCCCGCACTTCGTTATGTCGAAGCATCGTTCAAACTTTCCGCTGTGTCGGTACCGAGAAAAGGGAGAGAACTTTCCGCCGTGTCGGTACCAAGAAAAGAGAGAGAAAAGTAGTTGCGACCAATCGCAGCTCGTTGCTCTCGTCGCCAGAGACCGGCTTTCATGTAAATGGGTTTTGATGGGCATCAAAACGCCTTTGATTGTGTCATATACAGATACGTCGAATCCTTCGATGTGTTAGTATTTTTTACATAATCTTGAGCCTGTGCAAAGTTATTTCTCAGCAACTACGCTACCGATCATGCTGATTTTGGGCTCAATCGAAAGAGAATTTCTTAATTAGTCTGCAGTTAAATTTTCAAGCCATCAAATGACTCCTGACCTTCGTAAATGAAAAAAATGACATGCCAGTTTTACCCCCACTACCGCGAATCGTTTTATTCAGAGATAATATAGTCTCGGCGAGCCTCGGGCCAGCAGACGACAGAGCTGTCAATGTACATGTCCCGAGACTCTACCGAGTCTCTTGATAATCCAGAGGAATTCCAATTGTTGACAAGAAAAGGAGTATTTCCATATGATTATGTAGATAGTTGGGATAAACTTGAAGAAAAGCATCTACCAAGCATTGAAAATTTTTATTCCAGATTAAATGATGAGGATATTTCTCAAAATGATTATTCACACGCGTGTGATGTCTGGCATGCATTTGATGTTAAAACATTAGGTGAATATTCAGATCTATATTTACAGACTGATGTTCTCCTTTTAGCTGATATTTTTGAAAATTTTCGGTGTAATTGTCGCTCAACTTATAATTTAGATCCTCTGCATTATTACACAGCACCCGGCCTTGCATTTGATGCCATGCTTAAATATACTGATATCGCAATAGATCTCCTACTTGACATTGATATGGTGACGTTTGTTGAAAAGGGTATTCGAGGTAGTGTAGCCCAGTGTTCAAATAGATATGCAAGAACTAACAATAGATATATGGGGAAACCCTTCAATCCACAGGAAGAAGAATCCTACTTAATGTATTTTGATGTTAATAATTTATACGGAGCAGCTATGAGTCTTTATTTACCCTACAGCTCATTTGAGTGGGCATCAAATTTCGAGCAATTGAATGTTTGTAACGTATCAAACGAATCTTCTGTAGGTTATATACTTGAAGTTGATTTAGAATATCCGTGCGAACTTCATGAATTACACAAAGACTTACCTCTATGTCCTGAGCATTACATACCTCCTAGCCCAGAATCCAAGCAATGTAAATTAACTACTACCTTGTTTTCCAAAAAAAAGTATGTAATTCACTACCAAGTTTTAAAGCAATGTTTGAGTTTGGGCATGAAATTGACTAAAATTCATAGAGTTCTGAAATTTAAACAAGCACCGTGGCTGAAAATATATATAGATTTGAATACTGAAATGAGGAAAAAATCCAGGAACGATTTTGATAACAACTTTTATAAATTGATGAACAATGCAGTTTTTGGAAAAACCATAGAAAACGTTCGAAAGTATAAAAAAGTTAAACTAGTTACCAAATGGAATGGGAGGTACGGTGCAAGAGCCCTTATTGCTAAACCTAATTTCCATAGTTGTACTGTTTTTGAAGAGGACATGGTCATAATTGAATTGAACAAATCAACGATTACATTGAACAAGCCAATATACGTAGTGTTTTCTATCCTCGATTTGTTCAAGACATACATTTATGACTTTCATTATAATTATGTGAAGAAAAATTTTGGTGACCGGGCAAAATTGATGTACACATATACGGACAGTCTTCTGTACCATTTTACTGTTCCTGATATATATGAATCCATAAAATGTAATCTTCATAAATTTGATACGTCTGACTATCCTGTAAATAATGTATATAAAATGCCTCAGCTGAATAAAAAAGTTATAGGATTGATGAAGGATGAAAACAATGGAAAGATAATGATTGAATTCATAGGTTTAAGAGAAAAGTTATATTCGTTGAAAGTATTAGGAGAAAGCACAGCAAAAAAACGTGCCAAGGGCGTCAAAGGATCCACTTTAAAAAAGATTGTATTCAAAGATTACCTTGAGTGTGCTTTCAATCAACAGAATTTGGTGAAGAGTCAACACCTAATTCAAAGTAAGAAACATGAGGTTTATACGTTTAAGAAGAACAAGATAGCGCTTAGCTGGAATGACAATAAGCGAAATATATTTCCTCATATAACCGACACGCTTCCATGGGGATATCAAACATGTAAATAAACTGTACCAAAACAGATGTATACATGGTGTGAATAAATACAGAATTTTCATGCATAATTTTGATTCATTTCGAAGGCCTTATAAATCTCTTAAGGGGATGGGTCAATCACCTAACTTCACCTCGAATTTTCGAAGTTGAAATTCTTCAATACGGTTTGACCGATTACAAAAAAGCTCTGTCAGCCCACGCAGAACGATAGCAAAAATGGGCTGACAGGGCCTTTTTGTAATCGGTCAAACCGTGTCGAAGAATTTCACTTTCGAAATTTGCAGCTATCTCTCTCGCACTCATGGCGACTCAGTCGGTATGACTCCTAGCCTTAAGAGGGATGTAGTATACATAGTCCAAAACAGCATAAATGCTGTGAAAAAAGCTGAGAAAAGTACATTTATGCCCCCCAAATTGTCATTCCAGTTAATCCCCCTACCACCCAGCGCCGAAATACCAATCCCCATCAAAATTTACAAAAACCCGTCTAAGTCTTTCATGCAAAGATCTCCGCACAAAAATCCTTTCTAAAAACCAACTCAGCATACAAAGTTTTATGGGTAACCGCTCTCATTGTCTTATCAAATTAAGTCAAATTGTACAGAGATGATAATTTCATTCTCGTAAATGTTGTGAGTTCACAAAAAGTTGATAAATAAATAAATATCTACTAAAGTATATATGGTCAAGTACGTGGGATTTAATTATGTTTGTAAAATCTCCAATTATGTACATATGCCATTTCTCTAATCAATGCTTTATTACAATGAATTATTATCCTATGACTTGGAACTACAAGGGCTTTAAAAAAAAATACAGAATTGCATTAGCCTGCGTGAGCTTGAACGCTGCCACACTCTCATTTATAATATTTATAGTATAGTTTTATTGGTAACAAATTGATAAAAGTTGACTATCGTGCGTAGAGCGGATACGTACAGAGTACTTGTCCGGCCCGAAAATTTTTCATAAAATTTGTCACATAAGTCAACATTAATCTACCATACATTTTGGCATTAACTAGTAAAGTAAACACAGCTAATTTGGAATCACAATATGCGGATTATTTTGTATCCCAAATTATCCTCCTTCCCTTTAACCAATTATTATCGATGAATTGATGCTCGTGTGGAGCATATCTCACGTTATTACACGGCGCGTTTATTCCGGTTTTGTAACATCTGGGGGAAAACTGAAGGTACAGAACATCTAAACGGTGCAGTACACCCGAAATAAGTAATCCGGTACCATTTACACGCACTTTTACACCGGTTTTTACTACAACAGGTATTACAAAACGGAATAAGCCTGCCATGTAAGAGCGGTCATCAATTGATTGCATTCAGTAGTATAACTAGGGGGATTCTGGCTCAAATGGCGGCGAGGGGTATGCGGTGCGGGGGCGGAGCCCCTGCGCCGCATGCCCCTCGCCACGACTTGATCCAGAATGCCTCCTAGCTCTTCTACTACACTCCCCTCCCCTGCCCTCGCCACGACCCGGCAGTAGGCCCAGAGGGGAACGAGGTGTGTGGAAGAGAGATGGTTAGATGTGAAGGATAATGAGTGGAAGAGAGATGGTAAGGTTAACATATGAAAATGAATGCTGAAACCTTTCAGTTTAAAAACAATTATATAATGCAAATAAAAGAATAATACAAAATTTATAGACTCAAATATTGTGTGTGTGTGTGTGTGTGTGTGTGTGTGTGTGTGTGTGTGTGTGTGTGTGTGTGTGTGTGTGTGTGTGTATGTATGACTATATGTTTTTTCCTCCAAAATCGATGACGGATTTGCAGTTTCTGAAACAGACCAAAAACAGAAAATTTTTAATTATAATGTAAATTTCTCATAAGCTACGAAAATATAGACAAAAATACCTACTCGTCTTTTCATTTTGATGATTATTTGCAGTCCGGACAAATATCCCTCGTTAATAGTTGATATAGCCTTTTGTGGCAGTCCTGGCAGTGCCCGAGGGAGAGCGCGTTGTAACAATCGCGTTCATGTTTTCGGACGGCGGAGAGAGAGGAAAACATTTCCCCGCCGATTTCCAAAATGCAAACTCCGCAAAGTTTATCGCCGCGTTCACTGCGATAGTACACACTAACTGCACAAATTTTCGTTTTTTCGTTCAGAGCATTTTTACGATCTTCCGCAAACACATGACGAAGTTTTCGTGGTCGATAATGACTCCTCTTACATTTTCGTGGTTGATAATGACTCGAACCACTGTCACCACACGTGTTCACGTTTTCCCCGATAGGAAGAATTTCTTGTTTATTATTCATGTTATTAAATTGTTTTACACCGCTGTCACCACACACGTTTACGTTTTCCTCGATGGAAAGAATCCCTTGTTGAGTTGTCATTTTTATCGAAGACGGAGAAAAATGAAATGTGGCTTGTGGAAAGAGCTTCGTCGGCACGTCACACGACTTACTCGAGAAAAAGTTCACAGAGTTATGAACTATTTTTGAAATTTGCTGGAATGTCTTCACCCTCATCCCTCTCTCCAAGCATTTCCATTTTTATCTTGTGAAAGCGTTTTTCTCATTCAAAGAATCTAAGCAGCGAAAAAAAAAAAAAAAAAAAAAAAAAAAAAAAAAAAAATGTGTCAACCAAGAGTCTAGAAGACTATTATGTTGATCCATGCCAGGACCCAACACATTTTTTCTTCCTGCAGGAAGTTCAAAGTTTGTTTTGTCTGCGTCGCCATGTGCACACGCTTGGGCCTTGCAACGGCGACTCGGGAAATGCACTCTTAACAGGAAGCGATAAATTTTCAACTTTATGATGTTTGGGTATCTCAAGAGGTCTAACGCATTTTTTCTAGCCGGTCCCACCGGAAAATCCTTGTCGATAATGTCTTTTCTCTAATTTCATAGTCAAAACCCTCGAAGGTCTCGCTTGTCCCTGAGATTTCATATCTTTCCTCCCTCTCGCTCTATCTTTCTCCCTCCCCTCTCTCTCTCTCTCTCTCTCTCTCTCTCTCTCTCTCTCTCTCTCTCTCTCTCTCTCTCTCTCTCTCTCAAGGAAAAACATTTTATTTAGGATATAGAGAAAAAAAGAAGGTTTTATCCGGAGGACCGACAAAATTATCACATTTTCAGTCGAGTTGTCTTGTGGCCCACATCTCTATCCTCTTTTTCTTCTTTTTTTTTTTTAACATGGCTTTTGCGGGTGCAGAAAAATATTTGCATGAGCAAGCCGCGTTGATTAATTCGCTAGAAGAATATACAGTGTGGGAAAAGAAGTGTAATGAGTTAATTGATAAGATAAAAGCGGAATCTCAAGTTAAACGTATACGATTGAGACTTGGATTTCACCAATATGTAGCAGCACAAATTTTGCGTTTGGAAGGTTTAAAACATACAACGAGTCAACGTTTCATACACGTCGGTGCGGGCAGTGATAATGGATTGATCTGGCGGGAGACGGAGAGTGCTTTCAAGAATCGTGTGTCAACTGGTGCAGTTATCAATCGGTCTCACATTGATCCACGGTTGTTCCTCATGGATGCGCGTGAATTAGCGATTGAAAAAGTGCGGGACTCTATTGAGCAGTATGATTGTGTTAAAGTGAATACGGCATTCAATGGCGAATTCACTGCAGGGGAAAAACATGCGTATAAAAGTATTAACGCGCGAAATGTTGAACTTTATCGAACATCGGACCTGAATGCATGGTATGAGCAGCGAATTGTAGAGCCTACACTGGCACTGCTAGAGGAATTTCAAGAACGCGACAGTGGATGGTCATTAATGCGGATATTAAATTTGACGGTGAATATTAACAAATACAAACCCTTAAGTGCAGGGTGTTATATTAAACTGCCGAGGGATATACAGATGAAGAAAGCAGTTGTGAATGTAAAATCACGGGACAATGCGTGTTTTGCATGGGCAGTGGTGGCCGCTCTCTATCCAGTACAAAAGAATGGTGATCGCGTTTCCTCATATCCTCACTATTCGACAGTGCTCAATTTTACCGGCATCCCCTTTCCCGTGACCATCAACAGTGTGAAAAAATTCGAAGTGTTGAACAATCTTTCGATAAATGTGTATAGAATGAAGAAGGATAGTGTGGTACCGATTCACGTGACTCAAAAGAAGAAGGATAAACATGTCAACTTGTTGTATGTGGAAAATGGTTGCGAGGGTAAAATCGGACACTACGTGTGGATTAAAAATCTTTCTCGTCTGATGCGCACAAGTTTGAGTAAAAAAAAAACGAAGAAATATATCTGTGATCGGTAAGTATGAAAAAAAAAAACGAACTTTCGACATATATCTTGAACATATACACATTTTTTTCAATTTACAGATGCTTACACTATTTCCCGACGAAAGAAAAATTGCAATTACACGAGGTGGATTGTGGTGAGATGAACGACTGTGCAGTCCGATTACCGAGCGATACGGACAAGTGGTTAAGCTTCACCAACTCGCAGCGGAAAGAACGTCTTCCTTTCGTCGTTTACGCAGATCTGGAGTGTATTTTGGAAAAAACCAGCGATGAAGAAAAGAAAAAGAACAAACATCAGCATCACCGGGCGTTTAGTGTTGGCTATTATGTAAGTTGCTCCTACGATAAATCACTATGTGAATATCATGAGTATCGCGGAAACGATTGTATAGCATGGTTTGTCAATCAGTTAAAAGAATTAGCTTTGCGGGTAGAGAAAATCTTATCAACTAATGTCCCCATGAAAGAGCTCACACCTGGAGAGTGGAAGCGATTCAGGGAGGATAAGCAGTGTCATATTTGTGAGAAGTTATTTTTAAAAGATGACCAGCGTGTACGCGATCATTGTCATCTAACAGGACAATTCCGAGGGCCAGCTCATTCGAACTGCAATTTAAATTATCAACATGGGTTTTTCATTCCAATTGTGTTTCATAATTTGTCGGGTTATGATGCTCATTTTATTATTAAAGAAATAGCTACTGCGTTCAAGGGGAAAACCGAAGTTCTACCGTTGACAAAAGAAAAATATATTTCATTCACAAAGATAGTTCAGACTTCTAAGGACTCGAGAAAAAATATTAAGCTGCGTTTCATTGACTCATTCAAATTTCTCGCGACAAGCCTGGATAAGCTCGCATCGTTTCTAACGATAGATAAACTTAAAATTTTAAAATCACAATTTCAAAGTTTGTCGGCAGATGATTTCAAGCTATTGACTCGAAAAGGAGTATTCCCCTACGAATATGTAGACAGTATAGAAAGATTAGACGAGACATCACTTCCGTCTCAAGATGCATTTTACAGTTCTTTGACTGATGAGACTATTAGTGAGACCGATTATGATCACGCTAAAGATGTGTGGAAACGGTTTTTCCTTCGAACGCTCGGTGAATACAGCGATTTGTACTTAAAAACAGATGTCCTGCTATTAGCAGACATTTTTGAAAACTTTCGTGACACGTGTCTGCAGAGCTATACTCTTGACCCAGCGCATTATTATACTCTTCCCGGATACACTTGGGATGCAATGATGAAAAAAACAGGTGTGAGATTTGAATTGCTCACGGACATTGACATGGTGTTATTCGTGGAAAGAGGAATACGTGGTGGTCTGAGTCAATGTTCTAGCAGATACGCCGAAGCTAATAATAAGTATATGAAGTCATTCAATTCATTAAGACCGTCATCATACCTGATGTATTATGATGTGAACAATCTGTATGGCTGGGCAATGAGTCAACCTCTGCCTTATGCAGATTTTCAATGGGTTGAAGACGTTTCAAACTTTAACATAGAATCGATTGCGCTGGATTCGTCTAACGGTTACATCCTCGAAGTTGATTTAGAATATCCCGAGAACTTGCATGATGCACACATTGATCTACCGTTTTGCCCGACACATGGTAAGCCACCGGGCAAGAAGCAAGAAAAACTGCTTGCAACCGTTCAGAATAAAAAACGATATGTTATTCACTATCGTGCGCTACAACAATGTCTACGCCATGGACTGAAGCTCTCCAAAATACATAGAATATTAAAATTCAAGCAATCTTCTTGGCTTCAAACCTACATCGAGTTAAACACATATTTTCGGACAAATGCTAAAAATGAATTTGAAAAAACGTTATTCAAATTAATGAATAATGCGGTGTTTGGCAAAACGATGGAAGATGTACGCAATCATGTACAAGTTAAAATTTTAACCGAATGGGAAGGCAGGTACGGTGCAGAGGCAATGATCGCGAAACCAAACTTCCACAGTCGCAGTATATTCGCTGAAAACCTCATTGCGGTAGAATTGCGTAATCTCGAGGTGAAATTCAATAAACCCATATATGTAGGTATGTCAATTTTGGACATATCAAAAACGTGCTTATATGAATTTCATCATGATTTTATGGTTCCTTTATATCGGGACAAATGCAGTGTTATGTATACAGACACCGATAGTCTTATATATCACATTCGCTGTGAAGATGTATATGAGGATATGAAGCGCAATATTGAGAAATTTGACTCAAGTGACTATCCGACCGATAATGTGTATAGTATGCCGCGTGTCAATAAGAAGGTTCCAGGTCTCATGAAAGATGAGAACAATGGGGCCATCATGACTGAGTTCGTGGGCCTTAGGTCGAAAATGTATGCGACCCGCGTGGAAGGGAAAAAGGATACGAAAAAAGTAAAGGGAGTTAAAAGTAATGTCGTTGCAAGGACCATAACCTTCGACGACTATACAAAATGTTTGAGAGATGAAATTGAAATGACTCGGAGCCAATCATGCATTCGATCAACATTGCATAATGTATATACAATTTCCGAAACAAAAATTGCTCTAAGCCCCCACGACGACAAGCGGTATATCATCCCCGAAACCGTCCAAACTTTACCATGGGGACACTACAAAGTGCCCTTGTAGTGCGAGTGAGAGAGCAAGAGAATTCAACCATATGTCTGAAGAGAGTGTAAAACTGATTGTAAATATGAGTGAGTGAGAGAGCAAGAGAATTTAACCATATGTCTGAAGAGAGCGTAAAACCAATTGTAAATATGAGTGAGAGAGAGAGAGAGAATATTTTTTTGTACATTTGTGTGAAAAAAAATAAAGCAGATTATTTCTCAAGCGTTGAGATCCTTTTTCTTCCTACCCCACATGTTTTTTCAGCCAGAGAGACCGAGTTGACCTGCCCGACTGGGATAGCCGACGTAAGGGCGTGAGGATTGAGGTCATAAAAGTATTAACGAGTCGTTTTTCTTTCTTTTCTCCTTTATTGTTTACAAATCATCTTTGCTTATCCAACTATTGTGTGTATTGTCGAAACCAAGCCATTTCACAAGTAGCTGACTGCCACGCTTCTTCACTACTTTTTCTACAAGGTAAATATCAGGGTATTTAACACGGAGTAGCTCATGTTCGTAGAAACCACCGGCAATGGGGTCATCTTGATAATCTTTTAAGTTATACGTGACGGGGCTGGTTCTTCTCACGCGATCGATTGTAAATATTTCTGTTGTCCAGTTTGGTGTATAGCCCTTTTCAAATACATTCTTAAATTTACTGATACGCACTTTATCTCCAATTTTCAATTTCGGCAGTTTTCCCAACACCTCAGTTCTATTGAAAACATTACGCAGTATTTGTTTTTCATTCGTAGCATTAACATTTTTCGGCTTCATTTTAATAGTATGATGTACAGTATCATTATATTTAGTAATTAACATATCAAGAATATCAATCCATTTCCAGCTTCCGCGAAAACTGAATTGAATCCACATTTTATTCTTAAGTGTACGATTGAAGCGCTCACAAATTGATGCTTTTAAATTGCTATATGTAGAATACAAGTGTATATTATTCCTTTTCATCAACGCCTTAAAGTTCGTATTATAAAACTCTTTTCCCCGATCGACGTGGAGGTTTTTCGGTACACGTCCTTTGCTGAGAATTGACTCCATTGCAGCGGTGACATCTTTTCCACTCTTCGACTTCAATGGTTTGGCCCAGGCGAATTTCGAAAATATATCGATGACGGTGAGGAGAAATTTATGCTTGGAGTTGTGTTGTGCATATGCAGACATATCTACAAGGTCAGCTTGCCACGTCTCATCCAGGCCGCGTATATCCACATGTCGACGTGGATAATTTCGCCGAGCTGGCTTATGCAACTCCTCCACCACAGCACGTTTCTTTTCACTCATTATTTCTCCCCCGCAACGCTTTTTATCATAGATTCAAGATAGTTGTTTGAAGGCTTTTTCCGCTTCTCACCGATTTTGACATCTTTTAAAAGTCTGACGTCACCGTTGAGATCCTTGATCGCACTTTTCAAATTGTCTATTTCAGCACGGAGGTTGGTGAGATCAACTTTTACACGCTTTTCAAGAGTCGTTATATTCGATTCAAAAAATTGTTTCGTTGAATCACGTAGTAAGACCGTGTTATGATTAGTCCCACCGATAAACGAACGGAGGTTTACAGCATCATCATCTTTTATCGGCGAACCAACATTGACCAGCCGTTTTCCTTCCAAATCATAATCACCGTCTGCTGTAGTCTTAAATCCAGCACCTGGTTTACCGGGAGGACCCGCACCACCTCTATTCAATTGGCGTCCGAACACATCGACGGTCATGTTGTGAATGCGTGAAAAAAAAAAAAGAGCTCGCACATGTTAATAAATGATTTTAGCTTCACGTAATTCCTCAATAATTGATATAATCTCGTTGGAATGGGCGGAGTTCCCGGCAGCTTGTGATGCGAGTAGTAGACGAAGACGATCCACTAGTTCATTCGGATCATCCCAATAAACATAGTCGAAAGAGGTATTTTTTCGTGCCACCTTATACGTGGGCACACCACCACCACCTTTATGCCCGCCATTTTGCCTCAGTATTTCCGATATATAATTTTTAAATTTATAGCTAGTATCTCGTCGTATTGCACCATCATGTCGATAATATTTTCTATGAGCATTCGTAGCAATGACAATTTTCCCATAAGTCTCCAAATCGTTCGGTGTAAAATATTCAAACTTGGGCGCTTTTTTAAACAACAACTCAACCAAGCCAACAGTTTTCGGGTACTTTTTATCCCCCACATTAATGTGATCAGGTTTGAATTCTATGAGTGAATCGCCGATCACTAATTTATTGCCGGTGAGGTTTCGCACTCCATATGAGACGTCGAGGGTGGTTTTTTTATTGCTACGCAGCAGTCCCAGATATTCATGTATTAATTCATCAACATCTTTAATTGATTTTTCATCATCATCATCAGGTGACAACCAATCATCCTCAACATCACCCTCATGTTGAATTGTTTTATCCAAAGAAACGTTCTGAAGGGTTTCTTCAATATCTTGATGATCCTCCTCCTCCTCCTCCTTCTCCTCCTCCTTCTTGATATTCACCTTTTCATCCTTAATTTCATGCTTCACATTTTTGTTATATGAAACTAGCTCCTCTAACGGTCCAACGATCGGTTTAAACACATCTTGCATTTTCTGCTGTGCAGTATCACGACCCCTTTTTAACATTCGATGTTTTCGTCTAATCGCATCACTTGCCTTGGCAAGTTGACACAATACGTCCTTTTCCCTTAAAAGATCTTTGCTTTTCATGTTGACACTGGCAAGTCAGACCTGAGACTGTCTCTTTTCCAACGATGTGTAATCATTTATCGTCGATGGTTAGAAAAAAATCAAATCCTCTCCTATATCTACCCTCATTAATTTCACTGTCCTTGTCAATAGTAATAAATCCATACTTGTCGGACTTCCAACACTTTACACACATATTTTTGAAGCATGTATAAGTCATATCGGTATTCACGTGGTCGTTGTATACGTGTTTAAGATTCATATCGTCCTGTTTAAATAGCACAACGAAATTTGCGTTATCTCTTACAAGATGTTTCGGGATGCGGGTATATGTTTGACAAAGATAAAAACTGTCGACGATCTCGTGTCTTCCCATGGAAAAAAATGCTCTCACATTATCCTGTTTTTCACAAGCTATATCGTCAAAGATAAATATCGAGTTTGGACGGGCGTCACTCGGTGATACAACTTGTTCATGCTCGTTGAATGGATAATATTCGACGCCATGGATAGGTTGAAGCAACTGTTCCAATAATCGATATTTTGGCTGCTTCAACGATTTGGAATATAGATAAATGTTCTCAAATCTCAAGCCATTTGGATGTATGAGGAGTGTGAGTAATGCATTAGTTTTCCCACAATTTGACGGACCACAAAACACAGCACGAATGCTATCAGGTAATATATTACCATGACGCTTTTGCTTCCTTGCCCCACCGCCATCCTCTACAAATTTATCGAAATTTATTACGGAGAGTTGACCGCCCGAAACTTGTTTCTTGGACACCATCTCGCATACGACTAATCGAAAAACCCTATAAATACATTATTATAATGTGCGGAATGATCAGTCGAGAATTAGCTGGCTCACGGTGATGATCGTGCATGATAAACCGGGTAAAGGTTTAATCAACAGTCTAATCAACAATCTTCCCGTCGAACTACATCTGCCGGGCTATCAGTATTGTGGACCTGGCACAAAGTTGGCTAAGCGTATTGCTCGTGGTGATCCTGGTATAAATCCATTGGACGCTGCGTGCAAAGTGCATGATATCGCATATTCGAAAAATCGTGATAATCTCGAAGCGAGACATTTGGCGGATAAAGTGTTGGCTGAACAAGCCTGGCAACGTGTGACATCAAAAGACGCTAGTTTTGGTGAGAGAGCAAGTGCTTGGGCCGTGACAAACATTATGAAGGCGAAAACAAAATTTGGTATGGGCATGAAGCCGCTGAAGAGGAAACAGCAAAAAAGTGTTTGCTTGAAAAAAGTCATTAGCGCTGCACGGAAAGCGATGATTCGTAGTGATGACCCGCGTAAAGTCATCATGTCAGCATTAAAAGGTGCCCGTGCGAGTGTAAAGGGTGTTAAAGTACGTACGCCCCGGGTTTTACCGGTTCCCCGGAAAATTGGTGGTTTATTGCCCTTTCTCATACCCATTTTTGCCGGCCTCAGCGCTGCTGGTGCATTGTCTGGTGGGGCTGCTGCAATAGCCAATGCTGTAAATGCTGCTCAAGCGGCCAAAAAGGAATTGGATGAAAATAAGCGACATAACCAAACAATTGAGGCCATTGCTTTGGGTAAAGGTTTACACTTGAAACCGTACAAGCAGGGTCTGGGCCTTCATATCAGGCCAAAAAACGTATAATCACGCTACCACATCGACCTCTCACCGACCGCGATCTGCTGAAATACGTGAAAATCATGAAAATTCAACATTTTCGAGGGGTTTATATGCGTGATACATTACCCGCGAATGGACCGCTCAAACATGAATCAGCAATTGTGAATTTGGATGAAAATGTGGGTCCTGGCACACACTGGGTTGCATACAAAAAGACTGGAGGGAAAATCTGCTACTTTGACAGTTTTGGCAATCTTTTGCCCCCATCGGAACTCACAAAATATTTTGGTGTTGGTAGCGTGAATTATAATTATAAAAGATATCAGGAATATGATACAATTGAATGTGGACACTTGTGTCTCAAGTTTCTCTCCGGACAGTTAAATCGACGAGACAAATACACGCTATATAAACATGAATTGTAGAGCCGGGAGTTTAGTTGATAATTCGACAGCATCATGGATGACAGCTTCACATTGACCATCTCCGGATCATCCTCCGTTCTCGAGGCACAATACTTTCCGCCCATTGAACTATCTCCGCATAAGAATTATAGTCTCGGACTCGTTGAGCTGCTGACATTCAATTCCATTCCCAATATCGACATTGGATGCAATACATTTTATGCTGGAACGCATGTGGTGATTATACCGACGGGGAGTTATGAAATAGAGGATATTGAAAAGTATTTACAAGCCGAATTATCACCCAAAAACGTGAAAATTGAGCTTAAACCAAATACTAATACGCTACGCAGTGAAATCGAGTGCAATGTCCCTCTCCTCTTCACACCCACTAATTCAATCGGACCTCTGTTGGGTTTTGCACCAGTCAGGTTGGAAGCCAATAAAAGACATGAATCTGATCTGCCGGTATCCATTCTTAAAGTGAACGCCTTACGTGTCGAGTGTAACATAACCACTGGTGCATACATTAACGGACAAAAAGCTCACACAATTCACGAATTTTTCCCATCTGTACCGCCTGGCTATAAAATTATTGAAATACCCTCGAACGTCATTTATCTACCAATCACGAGTCGGATAATTGACAGCATACAGCTTCGTATTGTGGATCAGGACGGGGATTTGGTGAATTTCCGCGGTGAAGTAATCACCATACGACTGCATATAAAATCCCAATGGGCATAGTCTACAATAGAGTAGCTAATATTAATAAGCCATCATGGGATCGCGAAATCAGTCGCCGATCAACGCTCAAAGCGCTAACACCTCAAAACCTGCTACTCTTGAAGAATTTGGGTCTCAGAGTTCGTGGAGTACGCGTGTGAGGAATTATTTATTTTGTGCATTGTGCATCTGTTGTGTGAAATGGAGGAGGAAATCATAAACATTCAGACACCCATTATCTTCGATGAATCCATCATACATTATGAGGTCCATGCTCATCAACCATACGCGTCGTCAACCTACAACAACAGTGATGAAATACGTATATCAATTCAGCATCAAGATTTATCAATCCTACCGAGCAAAAGTTCCCTTCACATTTGTGGAAAACTGACGAAGAATGATGGTACGCCGACAGCTACAACAAGTCTCATTAACAACGCTATATGTCATTTATTTGAAGAAGTGCGCTATGAACTTAATGCCATAGAAATTGATCGTAATAAGAATGTGGGTGTTATAAGCCTTATCAAGGGATATACATCTCTCACACCAGCTAAGAGTACAATGCTTGAAAATACTGGCTGGCTCGACGTTGAAGAAACAAAACAAATCGTTGATGTAGCAGGTAACTTTGATATCTGCATACCACTGAGTATGCTGTTGGGCTTTGCCGAAGATTATCGAAAAATGGTTGTGAACGCAAAGCATGAATTAATTTTGACCAGATCACGCACCGATGACAATGCAATAATACAAACAGCTGCTGAAGATTATAAGCTCCAATTGCAGAAAATAGAATGGCTCGTACCATATGTAACGGTGGCGGATCAACGGAAAATTCAGCTTTTGAACTTTATCGCCAAAGACGCCGCAATTTCCATGAGTTTTCGAACGTGGGAATTGTATGAATACCCATTGCTGCCTGCCACTTCTAAACATGTGTGGTCCGTCAAGACTTCAACACAGCTGGAAAAGCCACGATATGTAATTCTTGCGTTTCAAACGGGACGAAAAAATGATAAGGCAAAAAATGCGAGTCGTTTTGATCACTGCAATGTAACCGATGTGAAACTCTACTTGAATTCACAATGTTATCCATATGGTAACATGAATTTGAATATACAGCAAAATCAGTATGCACTGCTCTATGATATGTATACAAATTTCCAATCCATGTATTACAATAAGGAGACTGAGCCATGGTTGAACAAAACGGAATTTTTAAAATATGCACCACTTGTTGTAATTGATTGCTCAAAACAAAATGATTCCCTCAAGTCTGGCCCCGTGGATGTTCGTCTTGAATTTGAAACAAAAACGAACATTCCTGCACAAACATGCGCATACTGCCTCATTCTACACGATCGTATTGTCGAATATAATCCCATAAGTGGTGGGGTCAAAAAATTGGTATAAAATCGGGGGTGATGATGCTGCTGGACATTAGTCAAGATGGAGTTCATCGTCGATCTACAAGGTTTCAAGGGGCCTCTCAATGAATTCATCCTCAAAGAAATATCAATCGTTCAAGCTTATGACAAAAATGTCGAGCCTCTGACGCTTATCTTCGAATCACCATACGCCTGGGATACTCTACCAGCAAGATACAAAATGACAAACAAATGGTTGGAACGTAATTTTCACGGACTATCATGGGATTATGGCAGTATACCATACGATGCAGCAAAAGTGATAATTCAAACCATCTTACAACGAGCTCGTGCAATATACGTGAAAGGTTGTGAAAAGTCTTCGTGGCTGATGAGTTTCTTGGATCTATCAACGGAAATTATCGATTTGGAGACTCTGGACTGTCCATCGCTGCAGAAGTTGCCAAAAATTCGACCCAATTGCCCCCACCACCACCACCACCACCACCACCGCAATTCGAAATATAATTGTGCGAATGAGAATGTGAAATCTCTGAGAAGTTGGTTATATGTCTATCATGCATTGTGTGAACGAGGGATTTTTGAATAAACAAAACATTTTTATGATTATATATGGCTTTTTTCGTTTTTATTATAAACACTCATCTCCTTCTCTTCCTCCTCCTCCTCCACTCAGCATACATTATTACAAATGATTTTTGACAACGATGAGAATCATACATATTTTTACATTTCTTTTCCACAAACGATGAAATTTTTTCACGTCGAAGATTTTTGAATGTGTTTGAACTCGATTTTACTCCACTTGTCGGCAAACGTTTCCATGTAGAGTTCCCTCGAGCGAGCTGCCTCCAACAGCTTTTTGAATTCATCCTCGTCCTGGTCGAAAGCCTCGGCGAGTCTCGCTGGTAGAAAGACCATGTATTGCCCTCCGATGTCAGCGATGTATCGTTTCCCAAATTTGGTTTTCACCGATCGAATATTGTGGATTGGATGATCAGTCTTAACCTCGAGATCAACCAGCTTCTTCGTTGGCAGGTTGTTTTCCAATGTGGCAACTTTGTTCAATGATTTGAACTCCATTTTAGAAAGAGAGAGTGATTTTGAGAAGGTCTGACTTGGAGCTAGTCTTGTAGCAGAATGATGATGCTCTCGATTCCTTCTCTATGATTTCAGTTTCCATCCCCACCTCCTTCCCTTCTCCCACGATCGTGTGCAGCTGATACCCAGAAAACTGGTTCAAACACGTCGTCAGCCTATGATGTTCCCAATTCCTTATCCATGATTTCAGTCTCCATGCCCGCCCTGTTTCCTTTCCACACAATCGCCCTATGCAGCTGATATCCTGAACAGGTTCAAACGCGTCGTCAGCCTCCCCCGTCTGTGGACACGTGCACCCCGGAACAGGCTCAAACGCGTTCTTCGCTCTCTCGACATTTCCTACAATTTCGATGCAGAGGTGTGGGACCGTCAATGTGATCTTCCATCGATGATGTATTCCAATGTTCATTGCATCGGCGAAATGATTTAATTTCACTGTCGGATTTGTAATATTCTGGTAAACGCTCCCACAAAATATCTGTGTAGTCACTGAAATATTTTTTAAACGCCGTTGGTGATATAATTTCTAGCTCTTCTCGCGTAATTTCTCGAGGATTCCTAATGCGTTGAATCGCATAAATATTCACCAGTTGTTCCATTATAAAGCACTTTTCACAATCTCGGCGCATGGGTCCAACAGCATCAACATGAGTCAGTTCCCATGGTGGATTAAAATGATCATCACACTCATGATATGATTGTATCTCACTATCACACTGTAAATGCTCTGGTAAACGATCCCACAATGAAGTTATACAGTAGCTAAAATATTTTAAAAGTAAAGCCTTGGGAATCGATTCGAGTTCATTTTTCGTCAATGTCCAGGGGTCTTTCGATGGGTGGATTGCATACATACTCGCACATCTATCCATCTCGAGATCAATTTTGGAAATGAAATTGTTTTTAAATGATATTGTTTAAAATGCTCCTCCAAGCATACATCTATTTTTCATACTTGCTCTCTTACACTCACTTATCTTCCCATCTGGTTGTCTCGCTCCCTCCCTCTCTCTCTCTCTCTCTCTCTCTCTCTCTCTCTCTCTCTCTCTCTCTCTCTCCCACTCATTATGCTTCGAACCATCTCTCTTCCACACACCTCGTTCCCCGCTGGGCCTACTGCCGGGTCGTGGCGAGGGCAGGGGAGGGGAGTGTAGTAGAAGAGCTAGGAGGCATTCTGGATCAAGTCGTGGCGAGGGGCATGCGGCGCAGGGGCTCCACCCCCGCACCGCATACCCCTCGCCTCCATTTGAGCCAGAATCCCCCTAGTTATACTACTGCATTCCAAGGCGGGTAAGATTCAAATCTGCGTCAGGAGATCCGAATGTTCGGAGTGGTTGAAAAATTTACCGTGAACAAAAAAGCATATTTTTCGCTGACTAGTCGAAAAATTTTGGGGCCGGACAAGTACTCTGTGCGTATCCGCTCTACGTACGATAGTAAACTTTTATCAATTTGTTACCAATGAAACAAATATTATAAATGAGAGTGTGGCAGCGTTCAAGCTCACGCAGGCTAATGCAATTCTGTATTTTTTTTTAAAGCCCTTGTAGTTCCAAGTCATAGGATAATAATTCATTGTAATAAAGCATTGATTAGAGAAATGGCATATGTACTGTGACCACAATTTTTATTAATTTTATTCCTGATGTCACAAAAGTCTCTCTCTCTTTCTTTCGTCGATTTATTTGATCAAAAATTCCCGTGGGCGCCAGTCGCAAAGCGACTCGACGATGAGAGAGAGAGAGACAGGTGACCGGCTTGGTTCAGCGGGAAGGGCGGGGCGAATTAAAGAATAACGGCTAACACACGATAAATGAAAATTTGAAATTATTATTATTGCAACAGAGAATTAGAAAATTAACAATATTTAATCACGTTCGAGATGAAATTCGGCTAAACTAAAAATCTACCGGAAAAATCACGAATTTACCGAAGAACGAAGGAAAAAGTCACGAACTCGCTATCACACTCTTCTCACTCACACATGACCGGGAACCTCCACACTTTATAAGCTATTCCGAGCTCGTTTTCTTCTGTCACGGGTCTACTCATGCACAGAGACTTTTCTAAGATGTTAAATAACGTTGTTAAAGAATTACGGGAGTTTATGAAATCACCGAGCCCCCGATATTCGGTTACTCGGCCGAGCTAACACCCGTCGCACGCGTTCGCAATCCCGGTCCACTCACTCTTTCTCACTCGTATTCACTCACTTGTTCCCGACTTTTTCCCGCGACTCTTAACAAATAATTATTACCCCGAAATTTGAGATTTTCGCGTACGACCACGTTACGGAATTTTCCTAAAATCACCATCTGTTAAATAACCCACTTCGCAAAACCGGAACGAGGGCACAAAAATTTTATAAACGAATTTTATCAGCACGTGGCTGAGCCGCCGTGACCGCGTATTTCTCGAGCTTTTCTATTCCCCGGGATCGACTTTTATTTATATTAACCCGTATTCATGAGAATATTAAATTAATCCAAACGATAATAATTTCCGGGAAAGAATATAATGCGAAACGAGAGTTCACCGAACGAACCGAACAATGAAAAGGACAAAACTCACGGTTTACTTTTCCACTCTCATGATCGCACGTCTCACCCGCTCGATACTTCACGAAAATCTGACGAAATCGATGATCTTGCGAACCGCTGTCCACTCCCTCCCCCCTTACTGTACTTATTTCCCATATTCCCGAATATTCTTGACAGGTCCGTCACGTTGAAAATTAATACGAGCGTTAGACGGGGCTCCGACTGATTTTAATTGTCGGGATAATATTCATCGATGTTTTACAATTTATTTCCATTATTTCCCCTGGCTCGACTAATTCGATTTTATTGTAGACGATAGATATTTTCGGGAATCATTGATTTTATTACCGACATTGGTATTTTATTAACGACGACGATTTTGACGGGAAATTTTCATCTTCATTATACTGCCCTGAGTTCGTAGGGAGGGATACGCTCGCTATGACGACACGGGAAAATCGTTGCTAGAATATTCGAGAATGTTCCATAACTTTCTCGGTCGAATCCGTTGTCCTTTTCGTCTTCCCGCGGATTTGCTCGTTCGAAATCTCGTCCTTGAAAAATGTACCATGGGAAACGGCCAAATGTATGAGCCACGCTCGAAATACATTGATGTTCAACGACGATTGGCCTTCCCTGTAGCTTCTCATTTCTTTCCCGATTCGAATTTCCTTATTAAATACTCGAAAATGGCTCTCATGAAAAAAAAATAAAAAAAATAAGGTCCCACGACGGGAATTAAAATATATTCTTAATATTTTTGCTCTACAAAAGCTTTGCGAAGTGGGTGCGTGGCCGAAGTACCGAGCGAAAGAGACGGGAGAGTGTTTTTTTTCGAGCTCCTGTCATTATTGTCTTTTGTGACAAGACGGTACAAAAAAAAACCGTCACAACTCCCCCCTTCCAGACATTGACCGCCCCGGTCAATGAACTCTCGCAATTTTCCCGAAAATGAAGAATAAATGAAATAACTATAATGTCACGGCCACGACTTCTCCTCGCAAAGCCCTCAGTAGTTTAGAAAAATTGTAATCAAATTTTGGATATCGATCTTCCTTCTTCCCGCTCCATTGGACAACAACATGACAACGACAACGACAGACAACGACAAAACAACACAACCCAAACTGCCCATAGGAAAGGAAAAAGGAAAAGACAGTTTACCCCAAATGGTCCTTCTTTTTGATCGTTTAATATCAATTTAGCGTCTAGTCCGATAACTTCTCTTTCTCTAAGCCTTCTTTTAAAACGACTTAACAATTTTCGTCAAACAACAAAAATAACAAAACAAAATATGTCAACTCACGCTAGGAGACAAGAAAGAAAGAGCACGAGAAAAATAATAATAAACTCAAGAAATCTTATCTCGGGAAAATAAAACTGAATCGGAACTATGTTAATGGTAATTCATACTCAATGAATACAAAAAAAAATGATATATCGAAAACAACAAAAACAATTTTAACGGGATGGATTATTTATATTGGCGAGTTGGAACCAAAGATCCTCCCTCTCCAATCTAGTAATCATAAGGAGGAATTTCTTCATCAGTCTCTTCAGAAGTTCCCGGTTCCAAATTATTTTTCGGATATTGTTCTTATCTCTCTACTCTTCGGTACCAGTTTCGAGGTTCAAGAGGGCTTCTTCTGCTCCCAACCAATATCCAGGACCATCCACTGGTCGCCGCCGTGATATTCTTAAATTCGCTAATGGTCGAAATCTAAATGATTAACACCATCGAGACCGTAATATTTTTTTTTTTCACGTCTGTAATCGATATTCTCGGGACTACATTCCCGTCATATTCAACTAACTCGACAACCACTAGCGAGATAACTCTATCGACTCTATAAGGGGCCCTGATAACGGGTAGCGAGTTTCGCTGCAACGCGTTGGTGATCTGTGTCGTACGTGGTAAGGTAGACACAGCGTTCACGAATTAGCCAGCAGGAAAATCCTTTGACAATGATGGAACTGACGAGACACTAGGCCCTACTATCCCTACTCCCAAATCTCAAATTTTACTATTAACATTCTCAAATCACGGGATCCGATTCGATGTTCGTAACAACCGGAGGATAAACAAAACTGACTCTGTAATGAGAAGTACTAAGGACTTCTAAACTATGAGTTGATCTATTCGCAACCGTGGAACGAACTTTAGAGTCCATCGCAAGAACTAATCCGTTGCGAGCACGCCATTGTGTGAATCCGGTTTAGTCGTATTCGGGGCTAAACGGCCGCCGAATAACATAACGCAACCGTTCCAATATCTCCTGTCGATTTCCTTCCGTAGAAGCGTTTCGGCGAGCAAGCTCTACACGAATATTCCCATCTGACAATTGATCCAAAGATCGCACCGAATGAATTCCTTCCCGCTGATCCATCTTGGTTTTTTGGCAAGAAAGGTAATCGAATCCCGAAAGAAATTTAAAAAAAAATAATACCCGATATTATTTAAACAGGATCACAGCTATCTAACTCGCCAGTGGTTCTAAGCAAATGCCGATCGAGAGAAATGATTCGCCGAAAATATATGTCAAAGTAACAATCAAAAATACAAAAGACAAATAAACAAAGTTGTCAAAATTTCAATAGAAATAATAATAAACGAATAAACACAATAATAAATAAATAATATAAAGGCAACGGGATACTAGGCAGCAATTACTCGCGCCACACGGATCGTACCACCTTTAATTACTCTTAAAATTTTCCTTAAAATTATTTATGGCCATAAATCCTACTACTAATAAATAAGTTGAATTAATTATCAAATTGAATTAATCAACTAATCCCTTAGATAATTATAATTATTACCAAAAATATTACTAATCCTTAAAACGCATTAAACTAAATGTGACGTCCCCAATTGCCCAATGACGTCGGCCCAAAGATAAGTGAAGGCCCCCTCCAACTTATGCCCAAAAGTTCCAATATAATAATTATTCGTTAGACCCAAATTTATTTTTTTTTTCGGTTCCGTTCCCACAATTACCATTCGAATATTCTCCTTTTTATAATAATAATCTCTTCAATATCACTCAAAACGAATCAAAAAAAACTTTAAATTTCAATGACTCAATCCCGAAAACCAAAATAACACGTTTCTTCTATTCAATTTGTTTTATCCCGATCAATAATTGGAAGACGACAAAATAATTACAAAAAAAAAACAAAACTGTTAAGGTAATAAAAAAAAACTAAAAGTTCCTGTCCAATTCAATCAATCTCATAAATGTCAAAAAAAAACAATATCAATGTTTCCAAAAGTCAATATCAAAAACTCAATAAAATTTTAATCGGGGAAATTATTTTCTACAACCCAATAAGGAAGGTTTTCACGAACAGCCATTTTAAAACCAAAAATAAATTCGAAACAAAATTACAAAATTTTCGAATCCCCGTAATAAATTATTCCAACGTAGTCAAATTTTGTTTTTAAATAAAATTCAAAAATAATATAATTGCCGATATTCAATGTCAAAAATTATAAAATCATCAATAATTGGAACATCAATAATAATAATAGTGATAAAATAAAAAAAATAACTTCTCGGAATAAAAAAAAACAAATTTGCTGTCAACAGAATCGATAATTGTTCAAAAACTCACCACACAATCAAAATCAGAATAACTAAATTTTTCCTCTCTGAATCTCTGTAACATGTTCTCCGCTTTCTATCTCGTTCTTTCCTCTCCTCGCTCTATTCTCCGGGAATTTTCTCTTTTCTTATAATTTAGTGACCTAAACCATTCGACGATGGGAAAACAATTATTATTAACCAGTAAAAGACAAACAGAAAATAACTCTCGAAAATTTTTCCGTGTCGCCTATTGAAATTAAAAGTTAAAATTGAACAAATAAAAATGGTCAAAAGGACAACATGAGACAAAAAGAAACATAAAACATTGAACATCGAAAACAAAAATAAAATAAATAAAATTGTCAAAGACAAATAAAATGTCAAAAATAAAAAAAAATAAACAAATGAGTCAATAAATAATCAATACAATTGTCAATACAGAAAGACAAAATAATTATTGAATAAATAACGAAAATCCGAATGTTCAACTGCCCACGAACTTAGAGTCACCCGGTATATTCGACTTGACGGTACGACCAAATTTTCAAAGTGTCGATTTACGAAATAATTTTCTGCCCGAATTTCAATTTCGATAAAATTTTATTTCACAAGAATTAAATTTAATTCCAATGCTAAAATTTTAGGGCTCTTATTACCGCCAAGGTCTACTAACTTCCCGACAATATGTAAACACGTCCAACGAGTGCGAGCGAAAAGAAAGAGAAAAAACACAAACACAAACACGAGACTATAACCGCGCGTTCCGATTCTCGCGAAAAAAGACTTTTACCGAACAACAAAAAAAAACTTTTATGTCACTCAAATTCTCATCGAATATTCGAATTAAAGATATTATTAGAAATGAAATATTTCACCGAAAATCACAACCGATCATCTCTCACGTATTCAAAAGAAAATTCTCTCACTTAAAACACTTTCAACCGTTATTCTCTAGACGATCGTGAGTCTCAAAAAAAATTATTTTTCCAACGCTGCCCCACGTTCGGCGCCAAATTTGTGACCACAATTTTTATTAATTTTATTCCCGATGTCACAAAAGTCTCTCTCTCTTTCTTTCGTCGATTTATTTGATCAAAAATTCCCGTGGGCGCCAGTCGCAAAGCGACTCGACGATGAGAGAGAGAGAGAGACAGGTGACCGGCTTGATTCAGCGGGAAGGGCGGGGCGAATTAAAGAATAACGGCTAACACACGATAAATGAAAATTTGAAATTATTATTATTGCAACAGAGAATTAGAAAATTAACAATATTTAATCACGTTCGAGATGAAATTCGGCTAAACTAAAAATCTACCGGAAAAATCACGAATTTACCGAAGAACGAAGGAAAAAGTCACGAACTCGCTATCACACTCTTCTCACTCACACATGACCGGGAACCTACACACTTTATAAGCTATTCCGAGCTCGTTTTCTTCTGTCACGGGTCTACTCATGCACAGAGACTTTTCTAAGATGTTAAATAACGTTGTTAAAGAATTACGGGAGTTTATGAAATCACCGAGCCCCCGATATTCGGTTACTCGGCCGAGCTAACACCCGTCGCACGCGTTCGCAATCCCGGTCCACTCACTCTTTCTCACTCGTATTCACTCACTTGTTCCCGACTTTTTCCCGCGACTCTTAACAAATAATTATTACCCCGAAATTTGAGATTTTCGCGTACGACCACGTTACGGAATTTTCCTAAAATCACCATCTGTTAAATAACCCACTTCGCAAAACCGGAACGAGGGCACAAAAATTTTATAAACGAATTTTATCAGCACGTGGCTGAGCCGCCGTGACCGCGTATTTCTCGAGTTTTTCTATTCCCCGGGATCGACTTTTATTTATTTTAACCCGTATTCATGAGAATATTAAATTAATCCAAACGATAATAATTTCCGGGAAAGAATATAATGCGAAACGAGAGTTCACCGAACGAACCGAACAATGAAAAGGACAAAACTCACGGTTTACTTTTCCACTCTCATGATCGCATGTCTCACCCGCTCGATACTTCACGAAAATCTGACGAAATCGATGATCTTGCGAACCGCTGTCCACTCCCTCCCCCCTTACTGTACTTATTTCCCATATTCCCGAATATTCTTGACAGGTCCGTCACGTTGAAAATTAATACGAGCGTTAGACGGGGCTCCGACTGATTTTAATTGTCGGGATAATATTCATCGATGTTTTACAATTTATTTCCATTATTTCCCCTGGCTCGACTAATTCGATTTTATTGTAGACGATAGATATTTTCGGGAATCATTGATTTTATTACCGACATTGGTATTTTATTAACGACGACGATTTTGACGGGAAATTTTCATCTTCATTATACTGCCCTGAGTTCGTAGGGAGGGATACGCTCGCTATGACGACACGGGAAAATCGTTGCTAGAATATTCGAGAATGTTCCATAACTTTCTCGGTCGAATCCGTTGTCCTTTTCGTCTTCCCGCGGATTTGCTCGTTCGAAATCTCGTCCTTGAAAAATGTACCATGGGAAACGGCCAAATGTATGAGCCACGCTCGAAATACATTGATGTTCAACGAAGATTGGCCTTCCCTGTAGCTTCTCATTTCTTTCCCGATTCGAATTTCCTTATTAAATACTCGAAAATGGCTCTCATGAAAAAAAATAAAAAAAATAAGGTCCCACGACGGGAATTAAAATATATTCTTAATATTTTTGCTCTACAAAAGCTTTGCGAAGTGGGTGCGTGGCCGAAGTACCGAGCGAAAGAGACGGGAGAGTGTTTTTTTTCGAGCTCCTGTCATTATTGTCTTTTGTGACAAGACGGTACAAAAAAAACCGTCACAGTACATAATTGGAGATTTTATAAACATAATTAAATCCCACGTACTTGATCATATATACTTTAGTAGATCTTTATTTATTTATCAACTTTTTGTGAACTCACAACATTTACGAGAATGAAATTATCACATCTGTACAATTTGAATTAATTCGATAAGGCATTCGATTACCCATAAAACTTTGTATGATGAGTTGGTTTTTAGAAAGGATTTTTGTGCGGAGATCTTTGCATGAAAGACTTAGACGGGTTTTTGTAAATTTTGATGGGGATCGGCATTTTGGCGCTGGGTGGAAGGGGGGATTAACTGGAATGACTATTTGGGGGGCATAAATGTACTTGTCTCAGCTTTTTTCATAGCATTTATGCTGTTTTTGGCTAGGATTTGTCGACTTTTTTTATGGAATTCATATCTTGTTAATTAAACATGTCAATGTTGTATACGTACTCGGGTATGAAATTCATAGCCTGCCAATTAAACATATCTATATTACGTATGTATCTGAGTGATGCAAAAGAATTGACATTTTTTTCGGCATTGCAGCAAAATATGGTAACATGTTATCAAAAAGTGATTCTCTCAAGAATTGAATCCTGAATCAAAATTTTAGAGGTCGCTCAATCGATTTTTTAATGATTTCGGCTAAAAATGGATACATGATCGAATTTCGAGCTGGTGTATATTCGGACTAAAAATGCAATGTGAAATATTGATCTAAGAAGTGTTCAAGTGAATTCAATCTTCGTAATTGACCATCAATACTTATAAAATTATTAGATTACTTAACGGGGTCATGCCATGTGACAGTTATTTTTTTTTCGCTTCTTTGGGATTTCTTTTTTAAGAACCATTAAAACACAATATCTTTGAATTTTTACCACCCATTTATTAACATTTTTGCAGTCCCTCAGAATTTTATCAAACGAAAATAACGAGTTGAATCGATTTTACACCGTTCGGAAGACACTCATGTGTTGGTTGACGGCTGCCATGATTCCGGAGGTTTTGCTCATCTAAAATCACAAAATTAAACGGCATTTTAATTCGTAGATCTGAGACTATCGCCAGAACTAGAGTAAAGTAAAAATATCGAAAATTGAATTTTTGGCATGGTTTTAAAAGTCGAAAAAAACGACGAAACTCGGACCTTAACATTTAAAACCGTGCGAAAAATTCAATTTTCGATATTTTTACTTTATTTTAGTTCCAGCGATAGCCTCAGGTCCACAAATCAAAATGCCGTCTGATTTTTTGATTTTAGATGAGCAAAACCTCCGGAATCATGGCAGCCGTCAACCAACACATGAGTGTTTTCTAAACGGTGTAAAGTTGATTCAGCTTGTTATTTTTGTTTGATAAAATTATGAAGACAGTAAAAATGTTAATAAATGTGTGGTAAAAATTCAAAGATAGTGTGTTTTAATGGTTCGTCAAAAAAAAATTCCCAAAGAAAGCGAAAAAAATAGCTGTCACATGGGATGACCCCATTAAAACGTACAGTAGTTCTGAGAAGATACGACGCATAAAAGAACACCGAACAAGTAAAAACTTGACTTTTTCTTAATTTTGTGAAAAAAAATTTCAAAAACTATTGCACCGAATCATGCGTGCCAACAGATCAACGGATCGGAAAATATTCCGTAAAAAATGATGCCGAAGAAATACTCCAATAGCATCAGAATGCACCGAAAGTTTTTAAATATAAGTAATCATAACGAAACAAGATTTTGAAACAAAAAAAATATACGTACAAGATTTCGAGAGCTAAAGTTTGATTGGAAAAAATAATTTTGACCGAAGTACTACGCGAGTTTTTTTTAATTATATTTATTGATTATCAATTATATCTCATGAGCAACAGATAAAAAAAAAATTGGTGAAGTACTTATGACATTTTTTTTCTCAAATCAAATATCTTTTCGCTCAAAATTATTTCGCATCGCCTGATTCCGTTTTGTGTTGCAAGTGCAAAGTGCACTCTAGGGTGGTTTCCAACCACATATAATTCAAACCTAGGGTGATATCATACACCATTCTCTCAGTTATATAAAAAATGAAGAGAATGGTTTCCTAATAAACTTTATTATTGCATGCAAGAGACATTTTATGGTAAAAGAGAAGAGGCACTGTTTTCGACTTCGTTCTAGAATTTACGTTCGGAAAAATGAATTGTTGGGGCTAAAATTAATAAAAAAAATTATTTATTAAGGTACTGTTCAAAAGTTTATTTATTAAATTACACTTTATTTTTGCACTATCACTCTTCTATCTATATATATAAAAGATTTTAACCAAATTATATTATAAATTTATAAATTTATAAAATAAATATTTATAAATTTATTATAAATTTTAACCAAAACTGGAAACGCGATCTTTATAACCTCACGCCTGTTCAAAGATATCAAATATTCACCGAATACGAGTTTTTCATACACCATTCTCTTAGTTATAAAAAAAAACAAAGAGAATGGTTTCTAAATAAACTTTATTATTGCATCCAAGGAACATTTTATGGTAAAAGAGAAGAGGCACCGTTTTCGACTCCGTTCTAGAGTTTATGTGCGGAAAAATGGATTGTTGGGGCTAGGGTTAATAACAAAAATTATTTATTTAGACACTGTTCAAAAGTTTATTTATTGATTTAAACTTTATTTTTACACTATCACTCTTCTACCGATAATATAATAAAAGTAACTTTAATGAAAAGTTGAAACTGACCGCGATCTTTATAACCTTACAACAAAGATATTATATGTTCACCGAATAGGCGTTTAAAGTCCTGATCTCGAATATGTCTAACCAAAAATAAAATTATCTGCTTTCACACCCGCGATTTTTATAATCTTACTTTTCAACCCCACAACTATCACTAGTATAACCGCGATCTTTTTTCGAAACTCACAGCTGTCACTCTTACTTATGCATCCTGAAGAAAAGTCTTCGACGGTCACATCAACGAACACAGTCTCGCATATCACCAGAAAATTTCTAGTTATAACTAGTGTCACTAGACAGCAACCGCTAAACGTCAAAAAATGTGTGCGAAAAATGCCACCTTTTTTTGATGATTTGGAAGGATGAAATATTAATATTTCCAATATGCGTTAGGCCACAGGGTTCTAAATAGTCACGATCGAAAGAAAAAAAAAAGAAAAAAATACGTGGACTAGCAACATCTTTTAAAGTGTTGTAATTAATTAAATATCACTGAAACAATTTTCGAAAACCATTCGAAACCGCTCTGCTTGCTGTAAAGACTCTAGTAGCGACTCGTCTTCGCCATCTTATAATATACGCAAATGTACTTGTCTCGAGTCGCTACTGCGACTCTAGACACACACACACACACACACACGCACACACACACACGCACACACACGCACACACACACGCACGCACGCATGCACGCACGCACACGCGCACGCACACGCGCACGCACGCACGCCCGCACGCACACACACCCACGCACGCACGCACGCGCACGCACGCACGCACACGCGCACGCGCGCACACGCGCACACGCGCACATGCGTACACGCGCGCGCGCACACACACACACACACACACACACACAGGAGGAGCACAGTGACCCGGAGAGAGTGACGGTAGAGTTTCACGGTCAAGAAGACATAGAACAGCTGTAATAATCGAAAATAACGAACACACAGTCATTTTTTTTCTACTTTTTATTTCTACGATTATATAAAAAAAAAAAAAATTATGAAAATCGTCATGCGAAAAATTACAAATCAGATTCATTGATCCAACTGTTCTGAGAGTTACCGAAACCTAGCCACTTTACAAGCAGTTTGTTTCCACGTTTCCGCACAACTTTTTCTACGAGGTAAGTATTTGGATATTTGACGTTTGTGAGTTCCTCTTCATTGAAGCCACCCTCGATCGATTGATCTTGGTAATCCTTGAGCTTGTACATCACGGGATCGGTATTTACGACTTGACTTATTGTAAATATTTCTGTTGACCAGTTTGGGGTATAGCCTTTCTCAAAAACGTGCTTGTACTTGCTGATTCGAACTTTATCGCCAACCTTAAATTTTATTTTTCGCGTTCGATTAACTTGAAATTTTCCGTAGATACGCAGCAAGATACTTTTTTCATTTCGAACGGTGACGTCATTCGGTTTCATTCCAATAGTACGATGTTTGGTATTATTGTAGGCCAATACCAAATCTTCCACAATATCGATCCACTTGTACGATCCTCGTAGAGTAAATTGTTTCCACATTTTACCCTTGAGTGTACGGTTAAAGCGTTCACATATTGATGCTTTCATATTGCTGAAGGTTGAGTACATGCTGATTCCATAGCGTTGGAGAAGAGCTTTGAATTCATTGTTATAAAACTCTTTCCCACGATCAACGTGCAATTTCCTCGGTAGACGACCTTTTACAAGTACAGAGTCCATAGCATTTGTAACATCCATGCCACTCTTCGTTCTCGTTGCAACGACTCAAGCATACTTTGAAAAAATATCTACAATTGTTAGTAGATACTTGTAACCGTTGTTGAATTGCGTGTATACTGTCATATCGACGAGATCAGCCTGCCAGGTCTCATCCAATCCGCGCATGACAACATGGCGACGCGGATAATTTTTTCGAGCCGGTCTATGAAGCTCTTCTGCTATTGCTGCTTTCTCCATGTTCTAGCGCAACAAGTCGATCATTCAATTGGGATATTATTTGGGAATTACGGAGTGTGAATTCTTGTTGAGCTTTGATCGCAGATCCGAGATCTTTTATAGCGTCTTTCACACGGGATTCAAGGCTATGAATCATCAGTTTACTGTCGTTGTTGGAATTAACTTTCTCGAATGTTCTCAGTCCCTCTTCCAAATGAGCAATGAGCTGAGAGTTGCGCGTAATGAGTTCTTGTACCATCTCACTGTCAATACGCTGCTGTTTAATATTTTCTTGAAATTGTGTCTCGAGACCGTGAAACATTATCTCATGATCGTCTACATTATCTCGTAGGGATGATGTAACGGCGTATACAAGTCTAACTTCTTCCTGTATAGCACTTCTCATCATTTCAACAGATACAGCATCGTGTTGCTCGATAGCAGCAGCTATATTGCACAATCTTCTATTGTCTATGTCATATTGACCATCGGCGGTAATCTTGAATCCTTCGCTGGGAGGACCCCGACCACCGCTGGCAATACTCTTAATCCTCGACAATTGACGACCAAACACGTCGACACTCATGACTCAAATGAATCCAAGGAATGCGTACTGTCTAATAAATGATTTCAGCTTCACGCAACTCTTCAATGATTGAAATAATTTCGTTGGAATGACTAGAGTTCCCAGCTGATTGGGAGGCAAGGAGCAGTCGCAGTCGATCCACTAGTTCATTAGGATCGTCCCAATAAACATAATCCGTCTTTCTGCGTCTTTTCGCAACCATATAGCATGGTAGAGCTTTACCGGTTTTTCGCCTCGGTGATAGAAGCATATTCGCAATAACATCTTTGTACTTGATGCCTTTCATGCGAATGGGTTCGTTGGGTCTATAGTACTTTCGATGCGCATACGTGCTTGTAACAATTGCACAATAATTATCCATATCTGCTGCAGTTACGATCTCTCTGTTCGGAGACTTTTTGAATATCAATTCAAGCAAGCCGGGGAATAGTTCGTAAGTCCTGTTCTTAATTGACAAGCGCCCATTGTCGAAAGTTACTGGTGAATCGCCAATCATCAGGACTCTTCCCCTCATTTGTCGAACACTGTACGAATCACCAAGCTCTTTTTTTCACTCGTCTCGAACATTCGTAGGTATAAGCGGTTCAATGGGAGATACTTCAGATGTTTCTTGCAAAACCGATGGATTCTTGCCAGACGATGAATCCTTGTCGGCCGATGAATACTTATCGGAAGATAAATATAATATTTGTTGTTGATAATCGTCATCATCTTCATGCGCAGTTCTAAATGTATTATGCAAATCACCCTCCTCTTCCTTCAAGGCTGCATTCTCTTCTTTCCAAGCTTCTTCCTCGTTTTCCTGTTTCAGCTTTTCCTTCTTAATGTTTTCCAGCTTTACCGACTGATCGACTAGCTTTTGCAATGGAGTTACCACGGGTTTGAAAACTTCGCTCAGCTCCTTATCCGCTGTGATCTTCCCTAATTTTATCATTATGTGCTTCCGTCGAATCGCATTGCTCACGCTTGCGATTTGATGTAATACGTTTTTCTCTTTATTGAGGTTAGTACTCCGCATATTGACACTATTGAGATTAGACTTCGACTGCGCTTATGTCTTTCGAGATTGCAAATTTATAAAACAGTCAAAACCCTTCCTGTAGCGACCCTCATTCAGCTCTCTGTCCTTGTCTATCACAACAAATCCATATTTACTTTCGTTCCAGCACACTGAACACAGATCCTTAAACTGCGTATATGTCATATCGGTATTGGCATGGTCATCGTAGATATGCTTCAAGTCCATTTCATCCTGGCGAAACAACACCAGTAGATTAGTATTATCGTGTACGAGATGTTTAGGAATACGCGCCTATGTTTGACAGAGATAGAAGCAGTCAACATCTCTGTGCCGACCCATGCAAAAGAAGGCTCTCATGTTATCCTGCTTCTCACGGGCCACATGGTCGGAAATCATAATGGAGATTGGCTTAGTGTCCTCCGGTTTGATCACTTGCTCATGATCCGCGAAAGGGAAGTATACCACTCCTTTCACAGTTTCGAGTAGACGCTTGAGAAACTTGTATTTCGCTTGATTCAGCGATTTTGAATATACATATTGTAACGGAACGCTTTTGCCATACGCTAAATGTCGCTACGCGCAGGTCCGAGCTTCCTAAATAATTTTAAATAATTTTGGAACAGGTATGAAAGAAACGTGAGAAACGCGGATTTTGTGTTCAAAATAATAACAAAATTAATTTATTCAATTAAACAATGTAAATTTTCCGATTTTTGTTACAATAAATGAATATTTGTTCTATTTCGCGTTCGGGTTATTGATTTGCATGAATTTATTTATTAATCCGGATCAGAACGGAAAGAAACGATATCAATTCTGTTTCTTTGTCGGTAATTATTCAAACGATGATATTTATTTTAATTCCCTTTTTGCGTCAGAATTATCGTTTAAATGAGAAAAATAACAATAATAATGGTCAAATAATAAAAACGATGTCTTCGAGGCTAATTAACAATAATAATTGAAATACTCGGTGAAGCTTTGTCGACAGAATAATAATAATAATTCAAACAATAATTGAATTATTTAATATGAAATAACAATTAATAGGGCTTTATGTTGCTATGAAATTCACTTTTATTTCATAGTGAATAATCAAAATAATTCAAAATTTTAATAATCCAAAAGTGGATTGACTCGATATAATAATAATGATAATTTTATGTTTTTAATTGATTATATATAATGGATAATCTTACCGCGGCCTTTTGGATTATCGAATTCAGGATTATTGATGATTTTTAAGGTAGACGAGGATTGCTGAGCATAATAAGTGATGCAGACTGATTATATTTTATCGAAAATAATTTTGAATAAAAAAAAAATTCAAAACATAAATTTAATTAGCAAATTTTAATTGAAAGAGAGCAAGCAGTCTTCCCACTTCCAGCAGGCATAAATTCAAAAGATAAAATTAATTAGGGGAAACGTAGTATGCAAGCTACGGGCCCCGAACGTCACCGAACGACGCCGATACCCCACACACCACAGGTAAGGATGCAGACCCCGAGCTATGGGATGTGAACGTCGCCGAACACCTCCGATACCCCGAGCACCCACAGGAAAAAGGAAAAATGTAAAAAAATTAAAGAATGACCTTGGACTATGGGAGTTGAACGTCGCCGAACCGCTCCGATACTCCAAGCATCAAGGAATTATAGGAAAAAATTAAAGGAATAGGAATTGACCTTGGACTATGGGAGTTGAACGTCGCCGAACCGCTCCGATACTCCAAGCATCAAATATGGTAAGAAAGATAGGTTATTATCCTGCTGGAACTAGGAAGGATCTCTGCTGCTGAGAGCGTGTTGTCTCTCCGAGCTCTGTTTTCAGAATGAGCAGAATGCCTGTCCACTGCTGCTGTGCACGGCTTTTTATACCCAGCAGATCCTTTGTTCTCGCGCTCGAGTTCCGATTCGCTCGCCGGGTAGTCTCGAACAGAGATCGGCAAAAATAATATTTTTATGAATATTTTTGGGAAATATTACTAATTTACCGAAAATAAAAAATTGGAAAAAAAAAATTTTTAATTACCTGAATAATTTCAAATTAAAGTAAAAAAGTTTATTATTATCCGAAAAATTAAAAATTAGAAAGAATATATTTCTAATTACCCGAAAATTTTTAAATTGTAGAAAAATTATTCCTAATTGACCAAGAATACAAAAATTGGAGAAAAATAATTTCCTAATTAGCCGAAAAAAAAAATTATAGAATAATAATTTCCTAAATACCTGAAAATTACAAAATAAAAAAAAAACAATTTCCTAATTACACGAAAAATAAAATTTAGGGGAAAATAATTTCCTAATTACTCGATAAATAATAATTTAGAAACAAAAATTTTTCTAATTAATCGAAAAATATAAAATTAGAGTAAAATAATTTCTTAATTGCCCGGTAGAAAAAATTTAGAGAAAAATAATTTCCTAATTAGCTAGTAAAAAAAATTTAGAGGAAAATAATTTTCTAATTACTGGTTAAAATATAATTTAGAGACAAGAATTTTTCTAGTTACCCGAAAAATGAAAAATTACAGAAAAACAGTTTTCTACAAGGAGAGAAAATAATATCAAAAATTACTATGGCGTTCTAGTAGTCTCCCAGATAGAAATTCGTGCAATCGACATTAAGAATACCGTGGCGTGCAGTCACCGTGTCGTCACTGTACTGCAAACTGTCTATCAGGGCTAGTACCATGTCGTTCCTCTGAGGGTTTTTAGCAAAAATATTTTTAAAGAATAAAATTTTCGAATGAACAAGTATTTAATGAAAATATTTTATAAAACAAAGTTTTCAACGAATAGTTGTTACACGTTACAGCAAACTTTCACCGTTAATTTATGTACGAAGAATAATAAAATATATATACAATGAATACAATAATTGCAAAGGATATAGACCATCATAAACACATAGAGTAGGTTTATATGGTCTATATATATATATATATATTGAGCCACCGCCGCAGCCATTGATATATATATGTATGTAAAAAATAAGTAAAATTCACAAAAAATACACAAAAATGTTAAAAAACGTACGCTACGCACTTAAAAGTGTAATCTTAGTTATATTCGTTCTTAGTTGAAATGATTGAGTTCATAAAAAAATCTGGAAAAATATTGTGATATTATTTGAGAAAAAAAAAACAATATTCATAGGACAATTCTCCCTTATCCAACTGCAAAAGTTTAAGCACATTCCATCTCACACTTACGTTCGAATCCTCATTTACGGTAGTGAAAAATCCTTCAGTGCAATCGTTCTGAATGCAGCTCATAAAAAAGGATTAAAAAAAATGTAATGCCTCCTATAAACAAAATCACATTATGTAGCGAAGTATAAACTCTTATATGCGTTACAGAAAAATCAAAATGAAAATTTCTGAAAATTTTTGTAAGTTTGTCAAATCAAAGAGGTTTTAATCTTTTTTAACTTTTAAGCTACATTGAAAAAAAATCAAAATACACGACTGACAGCAATGGGTCAGCGATGGGCTTGTGTTGAAATTATGTGATAGCGAAAACTTAGTGTGCCAGTTTTTTTGCTGTAGTTTGTTCACTCAGTGAAGAACATGTATTCCAAGTTTTGATAAGTTTTATTCGCTTATGTTTAATTCTTGTTCAACAACTATATTTAATTTCATACCTTTCTTAATCTATTATATTTCCAATGACGTTGAAGTCAATTAATTTCTTTCTCTGAAAGGAACTGGACTTTTTTGGACTAGAGAAATAGCTAATACGTCATTGCGCTGGAGTAAACTTTTGACTGCTTTGCATATTTGTTAATCATTGAGCAAATTTTTTGAAAGTTTTCTCAAATTTACCCAATGTTAATGCTATTGAAGCTAGCATTCCTGGAACGCAATGAAATCTTATTATGTTTTAGCTGTAATTAAAATCGTTTCGGCCCTTTTAATCTACAAGAAGCAATGAGACTTCTTTGTAACACTTTAAAACTCAACACAAAGAAATTGGAGAGGCTGAGCGATGAGAAACATGAACTCAAGAGTATACGAAATTAATATAGTCACACAACGTTGAAATTTCTGTATTCCATCTTTATTAATCAATTTTAATGGTATTCACAATAAATGAGTTGACAGTTATAGGTTAGTCGAGCATTGTTTTGCGTCATCAAATAATGTTTGCGATACTTATACGTGCAATGGCGACATTACAATTAACGTTTAATAGATTTATTGAGATAATAATGAATTTTTTAAATAATTCATCGCGCATATCGTATTTGGCAAATCGGAGTAAAATATGGATTCACACATCCCACTATTTAGATCAGTTGACCGGTCTACGATCTGTAACTCACGATCTTTTTTTTTTATTAGCACGAAAAATTAATTTGGAAATGAACCAACCGTCCAGAATTTTTAGTTCGATGAAAAAATTCACGTCTAAAGTTTCGTAATAAACACTGCATACACCATGACACTTTGAAAACAAACATCACGTATCGACGCGCATGTGCGTTACCCTGTTCTGCTTAGTCGACCGGAAGTCTACAGCCTACGGTCTACAAATTTATAATATTTTCTTTGAATTTGACCCCGGTGATCGCGATATCTCAATATTGATTTCGTGAAAAGCTTTCATCTGATTTGCTATGATGAAGTGTCGTTAAAAATGCGATTTGACGTTTAATTATACGAATCGTGTCCTTTTCGGAAGATTACAATGGTGACTGCAGCGCCATGTGCGGCTGGTGTGAAAATCACCGTTCTGGTTGAATGCTGATAGCGGTATTCAAGTGTCATTTTGTTGCAAAGGTAATCTGCATGTAATAATTATTAGGAGTGAACATCTTTTTTTATAAATAATTTATGTTGGAGATTTCATTCATCTAAGTAGTAGACGATAATTGTTTGTTAAATTTTTACTTGGTTAATGATTTATTTTTGTATAATTCTCGTGGCGTCACCTGAGCAACGTGCGTCGAATTCATGAAATCAAGGTTATTAGAACGCATTTGTTTTCAGGGAAACTCTAGGTAACATTTTTCAATTAATAATTAAATTATTATTACTGAAAACATTCCAAACGTACTGGAAAAAAATCACGTTACTCCAACATTCGAGTCAGCATTTTTTTCTCGTTCTCTACAAAGCTTTCACGCAATTTATTCCGATTTTTACGCCTCATTACGTAAGATGAATGTATTCCCTTCAATTTTTGTTCGAAGAATTGCTCACATCGCAGTTTATATTAGAAATTTTTGTTGCTACATTAATGTCCCGGCCATATTTAAATCTTACTTTTCAATAAAATATTGTTGTCGAAAATACGAGTCGCTGGGGTGTCGCCATTCGAGCATTTTGAGAAAATAACAAATTCATCATTTAAAAAAGCCATTATTATTTATTTTTGAGTGTTTGGTGTACTCAAATAATTTGAATTCATATGCGCAATCGATTTTGGAGTAGAGATAATTTCCATAATTATTATAGCATCATTTTCCCAGCTAAAGCAATTATACACAGCAGCAAGCAGTTGAACCAGATAATAGTTGTCGTGCGAACCGCGCGCGGTGCTACTGACTGACACTGCAAGCACCAGGGAGACTAGAGAGAAGGAGTGAACACACCGTACTTAAGAGGATGGATCAGTCACCTAACCTCACCTCGAATTTTCGAAGTTGAAATTCTTCGATACGGTTTAACCGATTACAAAAAAGCTCTGTCAGCCCACGCAGGATGATGGCAAAAATGGGCTAACAGGGCCTTTTTGTAATCGGTCAAACCGTGTCGAAGAATTTCACTTTCGAAATTTGCAACTATCTCTCTCGCACTGACCGTGGCGAGATACCGACTGACCCATACCCTTAAGAAGTGTACCCAAAAATCGGTAGAAAATGAGAGGCGCTGTGATCGCAGAGTACACGGTCAGTTTCACGTCGTTGAGGATTATTATTACTATATGCATTAGTACTTTCGGTCACGAGCGCTGCTAGTGGCAAAACCAGAAACTATAGCATCAACGTGTTTTGGGCACGCTGGAACTACGAATTGGCCTATGTTGTGTTCACTCCTTCTATCTAGTCTCCATAATAGCGACGGACGATCAGCTTGTTCGCGTCGCGCACGTGAATAGGAGGTATCGTTACATTAAACTCAATTGCATGTTATTTCTATCAACTTCAATTAATTTATCGATCGAGATTGTGTACAAAAGTTTTTTGTACCGATATTTGTGTAAGAACAATCTCCCGCTTTGAAAACCATACAACCATCATTCAGTTCAAACGCTTGTTGCAACTGTAATTTAATTGTCAAACAATCGCTAAATCATAATTATAGAAACTAGCGACATTAACTGAATCAAGGCATTACGTATTTTATTTCTTTCATTCTGTATATTGGAACAAATAATTCTTGAAAAATAAATACGGAAACATAAAATTTTCGATACCCACATTTTGGAGTAAATAATTATCTGCAAGTAGTCAATTTAAAAACCGATTTTTCGAGTCAACAATTGCTGATCTACGAATTTACAAAAAAACATATATGGACTCTGACACAAATTAAAGGTCACTTGATAAGTCATATTTTATCGCATATATATATTTGTTCGTGCGTTATTCCTTTTAAATAAATGTTTATGACCGGAAATATTCATCAAATCACGGAATGAATGCATGATCCGTAAAAATACATTTTGTTCATGTTGAATACTTTGAAAAAATGTCGACGATGATTATATCGGCAATTTGCATGACTGATTAGTCATTTTATAGTTTGTATTTGTAAAATTACTAAGGAAATGTCGGCGAGCTCGGAATCGGATACTGGAGTATCCTCGAGTCAGGATAATCCTAATGAAACGGGAACTTCATCTAACCGTGTACTGAATGAACCGAATGAACTGAGAATAGGCGGGATTCAAAATATTCAGCAAATGAAACACGAAATCCTAATTGAGTGTAATCGTCGAGCGTATCTAGATGGAAAATATTTCGCTCCTATTTTAGACAAATCAAGGCTAGATGGCGGTATAGTAGCCGTTTGTCAGCTTTGCCAAACAGATTTTAATAAATATAAAGAAATCACTGGTTACTTGAAGATTCCGTTGAATTATGCATCACATATATTAAGGTAAATAAACAGTCAGTTCAATATTTATTTGTTTAATCATCAGATGTGAATACATTCAACGCTTTGGGCACACATTTCTCCTTACACATGATGCACTGAAATGTTTGCATATATAGATTTTTTGTCACTGATCACGAACGTGAACTCAAATTTTGAAAACAGACTAAAGTTTGCAGTGAATGCAATTGTTATTTTGGATCTAGTATAGAAACGATTGTATATTTATTTATTTTTAACAATAACCATCTGAAATAAAAATTCTGATAAAAATTTGTACAATTCTTTGCAGTATATTAAGGTTATGAAAAAACTGTTATTTTCATTTTCATAGTAAATTAGTAGGAAATACATTCTTACGCGGAAGCGTACGCATTTTAACTATTCGTTTAAATTTGATATTTGTGCAGTTACAGTTAGCATAAATAATGATTATACAAATTTTTTTTTACACTTATGAATTTCTTAAGGACCATATAGGAATAAAAAACTCAGTATTCGTTGCTGAAAAAGTATTTTAATTATCAAAAAATTGCAAAAAAGGTATAACAACGTATATTTCACCATGATTCAAAGGGTTAAATTTTAACATTACTAAAAAATGTTTTCCTAACGGAAGAAATTGCGAGAATAAGGATTACGTGTTCTTCCATTAAATTTTCGTATTTTGTTTTTTCCAAATATATTATTGAAGAATGAAGTTATGTCGATTTTGTTCAATTTTGATAGATTGAGATAAAATTTATTAAATCTCACGAGACAAATTGCTCGAGTAGAGAAAAGAATTCTTCGCTACAGTTGATTTTGACTATTTCAGAGAATCCATAAGCCAAAGTTAAAGGATTACAAGAAGTATGTGGAAGTAAAGCAACAAAAAAAAAAGATGACAGTACCGAAAAGGACGGTTACAGAAGTTATTGTACTTTTTCTCAGAGCAAATTCGAGGAAAATGTGATTCTTTTTCTGTTGGAAACTTTGGCCCCACTTAACACTGTTGAGGCGCCAGGGTTTAGAAAAATGTTTGACGGTAAATTTGTTATATCTGTATTGAGTTGAATAATTACAATTCCTGTAATGTGTAAGCGCCTGGTTTAGCGTTGTGTAGACGATCATCCCGATATGTCGAAATTACACAGGAAACATCCAACAATAAACCTAGTCAATTGATTCGTAGATGTTTTTTCACATTTGAATTTTTTATTAAATGCTATTGGAAAAATTCAGTATGATTTTTCGTTTTTTTGCCATAGATATGAAAATTAACCCATTAACGCCGAAGAATCGTGTTTTTTTTTCTCATTTTCAAGCTAGATTCTTATCATCGAAAAAAAATCATTTGCAAATAAAAAATATGTTCCCTTGTACTTTCGAGTGTCCCCTTTCCGAATCCGGAGTCAAAATTGAGTTTTGTCCATTGGAAAAAAAATATGGCCGTTTTTAAACAAAAAAAACCGAAAAAATCGAAGACATTTTTTTTCAATATTTTTTTTCTCATTGAAGACGTGCGAGGACCCCCCCTTTTTCTTCAACCATGAGTGCACAAAATAGTTGTAGTTTAAGAATATATTTTTTTAATTTGTCGACATTGACATTTTCACCCCCAAAATGGCGCTTTTCATCCCTTCAGCAGGAAGACAATTTTCACTCTCGGTGCCCGACAAAAAAAATATTCAAATCTTAACGAAAATTGGTATCCCGGGGTTTTCAAGGTCGCTGATTACGATTCCGCCCTCAAAATTCGAAAATTCAGAATGGCGGATCCAATATGGCGGACCCAAATTCAAAAACTTACTTGAATCGGATGAAATGTGGCACTCGGGGGTTTTCGAGGTCGCTGATTACAAATCTGCCCTCAAAATTCGAAAATTCAAAATGGCGGATCCAATATGGCGGACCCGAATTAAAAAACTTACTTGAATCGGATGAAATGTGGCACTCGGGGGTTTTCGAGGTCCTCGATAACGAATCTGGCATCATCATTTCAAAATTCAAAATTGCGGATGCAATATGGCGGACACCTTCCCATTAACGCCCAGTTATTATCTAACGTTTATTGAAGAATTGACAACTTTATATAAATGTAAATAATAATCATTCAATTGATTCACATTTTATGATCATATATTATATTTTTCATGTGTCGAATAAAAATTGACGTTGCAGAGGCTGAGAAATCTCCGATTTTCTTACATTTCATCTTGTTTTTGTTTATACGGGTCATCATTGAATATTATCCCTGATACAAATATATTTATTATCCATGAATATTACTGTCTGCAAATAAGTTTTGTATATGCCTATCACATCTTTTTTCAATTTTTCACGTTTGTGGAGTGCGGATCGTTCACATTGCTAATGATATTTTATTTTCTGTAAAAAATATTAGCTCAGAATTTTTGTGTTCATTTTAGGTCTGCCAATATTCCTTATCTGAATAATTTGGTTTCTATTTTCGTAGAACTTGTCTTCAGACTAAATCGAACTCACTTATATACCTAAATTTCAGCTCAGTACCTCAACAAAATTTATTCATAAAATATTGTTTTATCATCTTTATTGCTCCTGAGTGAATTCACTTCTTCGATAATTTTTATCTCATCGGCAGCGTGAGCATATTGACAATATTACCATTATGTCTCGAAAACGACCAAGGCAATCTATTCCTTCTCATGTAGAGTTTGAAATGGATACTTCTGACGATAATTGTGACGAGCTCGTCGCGATTCCGAATCCAGACAATTCTGGTTATTCTAGTGATTCCGATTCTGATTTTGAATCAAACGATCACCTTTCGAGTATCACTTATAAACAAGCATCGGAAAATTACACAGATAATCAATGTAAATTGGAAGGAGATCACCAATATAAGTGGATGGTTGGTGAAAAGAGCTACCCGAATGAGACTGAAGACAAATTATTACTAACTGACGGTGTAAAAAAAAGTATTCAAAAAAGTGAGCCGATACAACTGTTTGAAAAGTTTTTCTGCATGGAAATGAAAACATACATTATTGACTCATGTAAAGAGAATGGGTTTGAATTGCAGTTGGATGATTTGAATACTTTCATTGGCATCATCATTGTAAGCTCGTTCAATAAAAGAAAATCTCAAAGAGACTATTGGTCATCTGATCCCTTCTTATTATGTGAGGTGGTTTCTTCTGCAATGCAACGCGATACATTTGAGAAAATCAAATCAGAATTAAAGTATTCGATGCCTAAAGACAATGATCCCAGTGATAAGGCATGGCGCGTTCGTAAATTACTACAATTATTTCAGAGAAATATTCGTCAGTTTGGCTTGTGGAAGACTGCGTTATCTGTTGACGAAATGATGGCCAAATCATATGCAAGAACATCGCTAAAACAGTTTATCCGGGGAAAACCCATACGATTCGGACTAAAATTTTGGGGTCTTTGCACCGCCGATGGATACCTGTTGAATCTCGATTTATATTGTGGAAAAAATTCATCAATTGGAGATAAATTGGGTAAATGTGCTCTAGGTTCTCGTGTAGTGATGCAATTATTGGATCCATTTCTCAAATCTATCCCTCCTAAGAAGATATCTCAGTTCCATCTTTACTGCGATAATTTTTTTATGAATTTCGATCTCCTAGTACATTTGAAAAAGTTAGGTTTACAATGTACAGGAACTATAAGAGAAAATCGAGTCAAAGAAAAAAATGTAATCGACAAAAAGTCTCCACGAGGTACGTATGTTGTAAAGCATGATCAAAACAGCGGAATAAACTACATAACTATCGTAGACTCGAAACCAGTTTCGATCGCTTCTACCGCTGCAGGGGTAACTCCTCTATTACCGTCTAAGAGATTTAGCTCGAGTGCACATTCAAAAATTGAGATTCCGTTTCCACAAGCATTTCATCTCTACAATAAATTCATGGGCGGAGTAGACGTTCACGATGGACATTGCAACAACTTGCTTCCAAGTATCCGTTCAAAAAAATGGACATGGGTCGTCTTTATTAGATTTATACAGGTCGCCATTGTGAACTCAGTCGTGATTTTCAACGCAACTGGAGATAAAACAAAAAAAATTGGTTCAAAGCAATTGGCAATTTCGATTGCTAAATATTACTTAGAGAGGGGAAAACTAAAACGGAACAAAGCACACGATACTTTCCGTCACAGCAAACAAGCTCGTTGTTCAATCTGTCCAATAAGAACATATACGTACTGTAAGGACTGTAATGCTTACTTCTGTAGTGCTTGTATGAAAGCGAAACACGCAATCAGGCTTCGGGGATAAGCAAAGGGCGCATTTACAACCAAGCACCCCAAAAAGTGAGAGGCAAGGGGACTCACTCGAATCAAGCACCCCAAAAAGTGAGAGGCAAGGGGACTCACTCGAATCAAGCACCCCAAAAAGTGAGAGGCAAGGGGACTCACTCGAATCAAGCACCCCAAAAAGTGAGAGGCAAGGGGACTCACTCGAATCAAGCACCCCAAAAAGTGAGAGGCAAGGGGACTCACTCGAATCAAGCACCCCAAAAAGTGAGAGGCAAGGGGACTCACTCGAATCAAGCACCCCAAAAAGTGAGAGGCAAGGGGGCTCACTCGAATCAAGCACCCCATAAAGTGAGAGGCAAGGGGACTCACTCAATTCAAGCACCCCAAAAAGTGAGAGGCAAGGGGACTCACTCGAATCAAGCACCCCAAAAAGTGAGAGGCAAGGGGACTCACTCAAATCAAGCACCCCAAAGGAGAAAGGATTTCTACCACGTCCATGTCGTTTTCTCTGGGTAATGCTCTTAAGTAATTCTCTGGGTAATACTCTTAAGTAGAATAAGGAATTATAAGTTTATCCGTTGAGTAATGCGGAGTGATGAATTTCTATAAATTTGTCAATTTGTGTTCAGGAATTAGCAATAATTCCTTCGGCGTCGTGAGCACTCGGGCGGGTTCGTGCTCCGCCGTGAATGTCGCCACGTACCGGGCTACGCGACACGGGAGTAGCGAGACACTCGAGCGGCCGGGCGCTAGTTCTCGCGCTCCCACGAGCGTCGCCACCTCCCGGGCCTCAACTTCGGGCTCGCTCGACGCGACACGCGACGCATGCGCGTGGCGCGTCTTCATCGATCTACGCATCGATTTCCTCAGTCTTGATCCGGGAGCCTTAGCGTGCCAGGGTGCGATCATTATCAAAATTATCACATTGCGAATCATTACGGATTATACATAGAATCAACTCGGCGAATTTATAACGGACAATTCTTTCACTCACGAGACATTTACAACGGGTAATAGTTCAATCGACTACCTCGATTTCACGGGATCATAACGACGCGCGGGGAAGCACGCTTCGGCAGCCATCTTCGTCCGTTGAGCGTGGGCTCAACAGACGCCGGGTCAATACTCGCGGTCTGATTGATTGTATCGGGAATTTTCGGGCCGTTTTTCATTGTCGGGATCTCACTGTTCATCATAACCAAATAAACAATTATTCTTTGCCTTTTTTTCTATTTCTCGCCTACCGCATTATTTTTCTTTCCACCTACACCAGACTCCTTCACAAAACATTTTGGTCCTTCGAGCCGGATCTGGTGGAAATAGTGCGGCGGGTGAGTGAGAAAAGTGCATCGGGTGAGTGTGTGGGAGCCATCGGGACTTTTCGACGAATTTCTCGTCATCGGGACTCTTTGTCACACGAGCAACCGGGCTGCGGACATTTCCGCCTTCACGTGCCACCAGCGCACACGGCGGCCATCTTGGACGGTCGATCGCTCACATCGACCACTTGGCGGGATCTCAACCGACGCACTTCGACGCATCGATTCATCGGTGAGTTTTTTTTTACACAGCGTTTCTCAAACTCAGTGCGGGCTTAGACTTTTTTCCAAAATATTGAGCGGGACATTTTCGTTTCTCGATTTCATTACTCGAGTGCGGGGTTCGAGAATAGTCAAGTGCGCTGTCAGTTAAAATTTTTGGTGGTCATATTACCGGGTGGTCACTTATCGGGTCACAAGACCTTTCTCGGGTATCCGTCGGGCCCTCACGGTCGTGTGTGACATCTTTCGGGAATTTGTGCATTCGCGGCGCCTCACGGGTCATTTTTGGTCATTTTTCATTCATGCGTTGCCGTGGTTGACATTTACCGATCAGTCTTTCACTTTCGGGTTTTTCGGGACGTTTTGTCGGGAGTTCTTCAGTGTAGTCAGCGGGCGCAGGGGGCTGCTCGTCCTCCCCTTGACTCACCACGGCGTTTTGAATTTTTTTTTGGGACATTTCATTCGGGTTTCGGTCACTTTCACGGGATATTTTCCCTTGGTTCGAATTTTTCGCGGGACATTAGGCTGTGCAACCGGTGTTTCATCGGCGGTCGGGCATTCAGGTCGATTCTCACAGCTCCGGTCTGCAATTCGCGCGGGACAACATGGCGGACGACCACGCCACGGACCAAGAAAAGGAGGAGAAGGGGGACGAGACCAAGCTCGCCGTACCATCGGGCTCCTCAGCCACGGGCGCAGCTGACGCGGGCGTTTCTCAACGGGACAAAGCCTCATCCACACGGGGCAAATCCCCCTCTACTCGGGAGAAATCTCCGGGCTCACGGGCGAACTCAAGCTCAACGGGTACCGGGTCTTTGGCACTGAGGGCCGCCACACAAACGGCTCGGTTGGCGATGCTGCGGGTGCTACATGACCGAGTCATGACCGGCGAGGCGGGCGATTTCACATTGTCCGAACTGGCTGACATTCGGAGTCAGTCTAATGACATATGGGTCAAATTTCAAGCCATGCACGAGACTATCAGCGAGAGTTGCACCGACGAGTTTCTTTCTCACCATTACGTGGTAGATAACTCGTACTCTCGGGCCTTCAGCCTCCATTGCGAGCTCAATGCTCGACTCGCACGTTATCGGGATGAACTCACTCCTCCTCAGCGGCACTCATCGGGCAACGGGGCATCAGGGGGCGTACACCTCAACCGGAGCTCAGTACAGCTGCCAAAAATTGAGCTGCCGGTATTTTCGGGAGACTACACAGAGTGGCTGTCGTATCGGGATCTGTTCACGTCTCTGGTCATCAACAACCAGAACGTGGCAGAGGTGGCTCGAATGCAATACTTGCGTCTCTCAACCACGGGCGAGGCAGCCAAGGTCATCAGCGGGATGGGAGTCGAGGCCGATGTTTTCGAGTCGGCTTGGCAGTGTATTTACAATCGCTACCAGAACGACCGCATTCTGGTCACCTCGCACTTGGAGAGCCTCTTCGAGTCGACCGTCATCCAACCGCGGTCAGCACGGGACCTTCATGCACTCCTCCACACCATCACCGAGGCGTGCAACTCACTCAAGCTCTTGGGAGCTCCTACGGAGCATTGGGACTGGGTGTTGGTTTACGCCATCGCCAGACGACTCGACAAGGACACACGGGAGGCCTGGGAAATCGAGGCCGGTCAGTCGAAGAAGCCTCCAACCTTCACCCAATTACGGGGGTTTCTCAATAACCGCGCACGGGCCTTTGAGGGAGCTGAGGTCGGGGTCATCGCGGGTCCATCCTCATCGGGCGCTCGGTCAACGGGTACAGAGTCGCGGAGTACACCGAAGAATACTTCTTCACGGGTTCATGCGGCTACCACGGGCGACAAGTGTGCGTACTGTCGGGAGAGGCACTACATTGTGGCTTGTTCGAAATTTCGGCAGCTCTCAGCCGAGGCACGGCGGGCGGAGGTGCAAAAGTTGAGGCTGTGCTTCAACTGCCTGGGCCGGCACAACGTCAACGCTTGCAACATTTCAACACGATGCAAGGAGTGTGACCGCAAGCATCACACGATGATACACGTCGGGTGGTCGAAATACGGGGATGCGGCCAAGGGTACGGGAGCATCATCAACATCGGGTGGCCAATCGGCCAACTCCGGGGACGCGGGTGCGTCAGCATCGGGCACTTCTCAATAAGATACGGGGGCATTAACTTGCACCACGGGAAGTTCGAGACCAACAGTTCTCCTGGCCACCTGCCAGGCACTGCTCCGCACCAGCTACGGGGCAGATCAACGGGTACGGGTGCTGTTAGACATGGGGTCTGAGCTGTCTCTCATCTCAGACAAGCTCGTTCATCATCTCCGGCTACGACGAGAGTCGTCGTCAATTTCAATCATTGGGATCGGCGGTACAGCATCGGGCCAAACTCGCGGGATGGTCACGATCAATCTTAGGTCACTTCACTCCTCGGGAACTATCTCAATAAAAGCATTTATTCTCTCCAAGTTAATGCCTACACTTCCTTCATTTTCCCTCTCACATACATCTTGGGCACATATACAGGGTATTTCTCTAGCGGATCCGGACTTTGCACTAGCGGGACCAGTGGACCTCATCCTGGGAGCGGACGTTTACGGGCAGTACATTCGTCCACAGATAAAACGCGGGCGTCCGGAGGAGCCCATTGCACAAAACACGATATTCGGGTGGGCAATAATCGGGCCGGTAAGCGAGCCTCAGAGCTCATCGGGTTTGATTCACCACGCGATGGTGGACCATGGGTTTCAGGAGTTACAAGAACTCCTGTCGCAATTTTGGGTTCAAGAAGAAGTTCCAGTACAGATCGAGGCAGATCTCACCCCTGAGGAACAGGAGTGTGAGACTCATTTCATTAAAACTCATTCGCGGGATTCAACGGGTCGGTACATTGTTCGCTTGCCAGTCAAAAGTTCATCGGGTCAGCTGGGACGGTCGTTTCACACGGCATCATCTTGTCTTCAACGGCTTCAACGGAAACTTTCACGGGACGAGAAGTACAAGGGTCTTTACGACACATTTCTCGGGGAGTACGAGTCATTGGGGCACATGGTTCGGGTCAAGGATACAGAGATTCAACGGGATTTTGCATATTACCTTCCTCACCACGGGGTACTGACTACAAAACTTCGGGTGGTTTTCAACGGGTCGTGCAACACTGACTCCGGGCTCTCACTCAATGACATTTTGCACACGGGCGCGAAGTTGCAACGGGATATTTCAGACGTTTTATTGTGGGTTCGACGACACCGGTTCGTTTTCGCTACGGATATCGTCAAGATGTTTCGGCAAATTCGGGTTCATCAAGACGATTGGGATTTACAACGTATTCTTTGGGTCGACAAGCACGGGAATTCGGTTCATTTTCGGTTGACTACAGTCACCTACGGGACACGGTCAGCACCATTTCTTGCGGTACGGGCACTCCTTCAACTAGTAGCAGACGAGGGAGGTAAATATCCTGCCGCGATTGCCCCTCTTACAATGGGGCGATACGTAGATGATATTTATGGGGGTGCTGACCAACTCTCAGAGCTCGTCGCACAAGCGAAACAGCTGGTCGGGATTTGCACGGCGGGCGGCTTTCCTCTGGCCAAATGGCAGAGTAACTGTCCAGACCTCCTTTCAACTATCGGGCTGGACTCAAACACGGAAGGGTCGAGGTCGATCGATGAGTGTGAGACCAAGGTCCTCGGGCTCTCATGGGTACCACGGTCGGACGTTTTCAAATTCACCACGGTTCCGTACACGGCCGGGACACAAATCACCAAACGGGTAATTCTGTCGGAGATTGCTCAAATCTACGATCCATTGGGTTTCCTCTCACCGGCGGTAATTCGGGCAAAGATTCTTCTCCAGAGGTTATGGTTGGAGAAGCTTTCATGGGACGACGCGGTGTCCTCCGAGGTCGCAGCGTCTTGGGTCGCGTTTCGGCGCGAGTTGACTCACCTCGACAGCATCGAGATTCCGAGGTGGATCAACATTTCACCACAGTCAACGGTTGAGATTCACGGGTTTTCGGATGCTTCTCAGTTGGCTATGGGCGCGGTCGTGTACGTACGGGTTTCGGGTTCGGGAACGAGCACCAGAGTCGCGCTGGTTTGCTCAAAAACAAAAGTCGCGCCGATCAAAAGGCTCACCATTCCGCGGTTGGAGCTCGCAGCAGCACAGCTGTTAGCCAAACTCGCGAAATACGTTCGGGACACGTTGGAGCTTCGGGATTCACGGGTTTACCTATGGACGGGTTCCAGGATAACGCTCACGTGGGTTACGAGTCATCCTTCACGGTGGAAGGACTTCGTTCGAAATCGGGTTTCATCTATCCAAGAGCTCATTCCTCAAGGGCAATGGAGGTTCATTCCGGGACGGGACAATCCTGCGGATTGTGCATCACGCGGGCTAACCATCACTCAGCTCGAGCAATTTCAAACATGGTGGCACGGGCCACACTGGTTAGCAGATTCATCCTCCAATTGGCCAGTTCATTACATCGGGACGGTTGATTCAGCGGCGCTCGAAGAGCGGCCAGGTCTTACTTTCACGATCTCAACACAACCTTCACCAGTCTTCGACCTCATTCATCGGTATTCTTCACTTACCCGGTTGTTGAGAATTACGTCTTTTCTTTTTAAGGCGCTTACAAACCTTATGAAGACGGGACAGGATTCAACAGGGGCTCTCATTTCACCGGGCGACCTGGAACACTCAATGCTTTACTGGGTAAAGGCAATTCAAGGGTCCTACTTCACGGCGGAGCTCAAGGTTCTTTCGGCGGGCCAACTTCTTCCTAAGTCGCACCCCTTCACGCGACTTACGGCATTCATCGACAATCAAGGGACATTACGGGTGGGAGGGCGGCTGAAGCACTCAGCCTTACAACCTGAGAGCAAACACTCAGCCATCCTCCCTCGGGACTCGCCACTCACGCAACTTCTCATCGCGGACGCTCACGAGCGTACACTACACGGGGGTACGCAAGCTACCTTGGCGTACCTTCGTCGACGGTACTGGGTAGTCGGGGGACGGGCACCTGTCCGCTCATTCATACTTCGCTGCGTGAGATGTGCTCGCTTACGGGTCACTAGGGCACAGCAACTCATGGGTCAATTGCCAACAGAACGGGTTAGACCTACTCGACCATTCTTATACACGGGAGTGGATTACGCGGGGCCAATCTCACTCAAAAGTTGGCGAGGGCGCGGGAACAAGGTACACAAGGGCTGGCTGTGCATATTCGTTTGTTTCGCCACCTCTGCCGTACATCTGGAGGTAGTAACCGATGCCACAACGGAGACTTTCATCGCTGCATTCCGCCGCTTCACCGGGAGACGAGGTATTTGTCATACACTCTTTAGTGATTGCGGGACGAACTTTCAGGGCGCAGATGCAGAGCTACGGAAATTATTCACGGCCGGGTCCCGGGAATCCGAACAGGCAGCTCAGTTACTAGCCAACGACGGCACGAAGTGGGTATTCAATCCACCGGGAGCTCCTCACATGGGCGGGAAATGGGAGGCGGCCGTAAAGTCCGTCAAATTTCACCTCCGGCGGACGATTCGAGAGACCAGCCTCACGTACGAAGAATTTACGACCCTTCTTACACAAGTTGAGGCGGCGCTCAACTCTCGTCCGCTGGAACCCCTCTCCGAGGATCCGGACGATCTGCTAGCGCTCACCCCTGGGCACTTTCTCATCGGCGATGCTCTCACGGCAGTGCCAGAGCCGTCACTTCGGGAAGTTAATCCGGGCAGGCTAGCACGGTGGCAACTCATTCAGGAACGGGTTCAATTCTTTTGGGAACATTGGTCAACGGGGTATCTGAAGCAGCAGCAAGCCATTTCCAATTGGCATCACCCCTCAAACACCATCCGGGTCGGGTCTATGGTGCTGCTGACGGACGAGAACTTGCCGCCATTAAAATGGCCTCTCGCACGGGTCACAGAACTTCATCCGGGACAAGACGGGCTCACTCGGGTTGTCACTATTCGGACGGCGACTTCTACTCTCAAACGGCCTATCGCCAAACTGGCGATCCTTCCAATTCATGCACCGGGTGATTAATCGTCAGCGCTGCTGCCGATGGCGGGCGGAATGTTCAGGAATTAGCAATAATTCCTTCGGCGTCGTGAGCACTCGGGCGGGTTCGTGCTCCGCCGTGAATGTCGCCACGTACCGGGCTACGCGACACGGGAGCAGCGAGACACTCGAGCGGCCGGGCGCTAGTTCTCGCGCTCCCACGAGCGTCGCCACCTCCCGGGCCTCAACTTCGGGCTCGCTCGATGCGACACGCGACGCATGCGCATGGCGCGTCTTCATCGATCTACGCATCGATTTCCTCAGTCTTGATCCGGGAGCCTTAGCGTGCCAGGGTGCGATCATTATCAAAATTATCACATTGCGAATCATTACGGATTATACATAGAATCAACTCGGCGAATTTATAACGGACAATTCTTTCACTCACGAGACATTTACAACGGGTAATAGTTCAATCGACTACCTCGATTTCACGGGATCATAACGACGCGCGGGGAAGCACGCTTCGGCAGCCATCTTCGTCCGTTGAGCGTGGGCTCAACAGACGCCGGGTCAATTCTCGCGGTCTGATTGATTGTATCGGGAATTTTCGGGCCGTTTTTCATTGTCGGGATCTCACTGTTCATCATAACCAAATAAACAATTATTCTTTGCCTTTTTTTCTATTTCTCGCCCACCGCATTATTTTTCTTTCCACCTACACCAGACTCCTTCACAAAACAATTTGTCAATATATAAAGTTGTCAATTCTTCAATAAACGTTAGATAATAACTGGGTGTTAACGGGAAGGTGTCCGCCATATTGCATCCGCCATTTTGAATTTTGAAATGATGATGCCAGATTCGTTATCAAGGACCTCGAAAACCCCCGAGTGCCACATTTCATCCGATTCATACAGTTTTTGAATTTAGGTCCGCCATATTGGATCCGCCATTTTGAATTTTCGAATTTTGAGGGCAGATTTGTAATCAGCGACCTCGAAAACCCCCGAGTGCCACATTTCATCCGATTCAAGTAAGTTTTTGAATTCGGGTCCGCCATATTGGATCCGCCATTTTGAATTTTCGAATTTTGAGGGCAGATTTGTAATCAGCGACCTCGAAAACCCCCGAGTGCCACATTTCATCCGATTCAAGTAAGTTTTTGAATTTGGGTCCGCCATATTGGATCCGCCATTATGAATTTTCGAATTTTGAGGGCGGAATCGTAATCAGCGACCTTGAAAACCCCGGGATACCAATTTTCGTTAAGATTTGAATATTTTTTTTGTCGGGCACCGAGAGTGAAAATTGTCTTCCTGCAGAAGGGATGAAAAGCGCCATTTTGGGGGTGAAAATGTCAATGTCGACAAATTAAAAAAATATATTCTTAAACTACAACTATTTTGTGCACTCATGGTTGAAGAAAAAGGGGGGGTCCTCGCGCGTCTTCAATGAGAAAAAAAATATTGAAAAAAAAATGTCTTCGATTTTTTCGGTTTTTTTTGTTTAAAAACGGCCATATTTTTTTTTCTAATGGACAAAACTCAATTTTGACTCCGGATTCGGAAAGGAGACACTCGAAAGTACAAGGGAACATATTTTTTATTTGCAAATGATTTTTTTTCGATGATAAGAATCTGGCTTGAAAATGAGAAAAAAAAACACGATTCTTCGGCGTTAATGGGTTAAGAAAAATGGTGTAGCTCTTCACCATTTATCCGCTCGGACTATCGGTCGAAGAATTAAAATTACGTTCGAAGAAAATGTTCTAAATATAATCGAACAATTATCGACGGTGACGAACGTATGTACAACAGCTGATGTTTGGTCGTCTCGAACTCGTCGCTTTTTAGGCATGACAGTGCACTGGGTAAATTTTACACTTTGATATTAATCAATCCACGCCTTAATATTTTTTACATTTCGCATTATTGAACATCCATTTCTAACGGACAATGCTCCTTGTCTGCCAGAATTATACAAACATTAGAAACCATCCTTTATCTGCATGTTTTTGCGCATTTATCTTAATCTACAAACTCAGTCCTTTATATATTTATTGTTACAATTTGACGACAATTTTGTGGCTGGTTATGGATTGTGCTCGAGCTTGTTTCAAGAAAGAATTCGCTTGGCGAATTGAAAAACAATCTATTTTTTTACATAATATTACTTCTTCATGCCTCTACAATATTGTGTTCAATTGTAGGTCAGAATTCTATCACGTTAAAGAGATATTCATATATATTACATTTATTGCTTTAACCGTATGCCCTCGTCAGGTTTTTACAATAAAATTCTCCCGTAAGAGATATTTATATATTTATACCGCTTACTACATGCACGAGCGAAACTTTGATTTAAGGGGACCGTATGGTCTAGAGCACGAAAATTTCACCTATTTTCACGATTTTTTTTTTGCCATAAAAAATTTAAAAATCGATGTTTTAACTTTTCGGGTTTATTACTACCTTTATTAAGTATACAAAAAAATTTTTTTTTAATTTTAAAAACAGTGTTTATTATCATATAATTGGCATTGAAGACGACCCTCTCGAAAAATCCGACCCGGACGGTGAAGATCGATCCGAGACTTCTACTCATCTGAAACACAAAATTCAAGAAGATTCTTAATCAGAAAGAGTGCAGTTATGGTCGGGACTAGAACAAATCGAAAAAATTAAAAATTGACAAAATGGCGCGCTTTTGAAAAAAAATTCGTAAAATCGGGTTTTTTTTCACTAGTTTTTTAGTATAAACAATAAGAAATTATTTAAATAAAATTATGATTGTAGTTCCGACGATAGCCATACATGTTGTGAACAACATATCCAAATTTCAAGTGATTCGGTTGAATAGTTTTTTTGTTTTCACCTGCGCAGTGCCGAAAAAAGTCGTTTCGAGATAAATGAGTTTAAAGTTTGAGGTACAGATATTTTCAAAAATTGAGCAAATTTTGAATACTTACAGTTAATCCGCGATTCCGGCACCATATAGGATTCCTTCGGAACGTTCATAATTCAAGATTTCCTCACTCCTTTCATTTCTTCGAGCTGTCCGAGCCTCTTTGGAGTTGTCCGTGCTCCTACGGTTGGCGCTCGATACTCGCAGCTCGTCTCGGTTTTGCGCTAGTTGCTCCGCTTGTGGCCCGATTGTTATGCCCATGGTCTCCATTATTTTCAATAGGGATGCAAATCCTTCATTGAATATGCAAGCGGAAATGTGAGTGGCAATATCAATGATTTTTTTCCGGCAAACAGATGTTTCGGCGCAAGGTGCCACACGCAAGCATTGAAACTTTCGTTATTGTTCTGCGTATTACTGCCAATACACCTTTCCAATAAAGTCTCTGCTGTCAATTCTTCATAAATTGGTTTTAATATCTCTTGTGCTTCATCGCACAGAGCAGGTGGGTGCTCGTAGGTGTCTAAAGTACCTGCAGCCTCACTTTGACGCCACTTGCACCACGATTCGGAACCTGGAGGACAGTACGAGTGTTGCGGATTTTCATCTGTTGAAATTTTGTGATAATATGCTGCCCATATTTCACTTCTCATCCCTTCAGTCGAATCTGAATTACGTCTAATTGCTAGACCGTAATAAGTTGACAGCTCTTGCAATAATTTATTCGTCAATTGTTGACGCTTCGGTGTTTTATTTATCGATTTCCGCTGTGTCTTTTTTCCCTCTTCTTTTTCTGTCAATTTCTTTGTTGCTTTCTTTATTTGTGCATGTTTTTTTTTCGCATCAACAGCACGTTTGTACAAACGTTTTTTAACATGCAAAACACATTCTTTTTTGCAAACTAAAAAATCATCCCCGTAAGGCTTTGTGTCCAATAAGGCTTTGAACGTTTTCGTGTCGCCGTCTCCGATATAGTTCGCGTATTTTACGTTGTACAACTCTTCCGATCTCTTGAACATTTCCACGATGCCGTCTACCTCCATTTTGCCAGCACTTCCGGTATGATTTGCGTCACAGTGATCTTCATGCTCTCGATACCACGCTTCATATTCAATCGTATCCTCTTGGCCTTTCCATTGAGAGCAGGCTTGACATATACTGCATTTGACGACAACATCTAAAATTTTATTACTGTATTTCCCTATTAACGAGGCAATACCGAGAAGCGATGAGAATCCACGTTTCGCCCACGATCCATCACCAGACACAGAAAGTTCATCCGCGGGACGCCCAGCTTTTACATTCAACTCGACTTCTTCTTTCAATGCTCTTTGGAAAACGATTTTCGCGACGGCTTCAGCTGCAATTTTTATATTGTCCACGATGCCGTAATATGTACTCTTACAAATTCCTTGTCCAAGATCCATGAGACCGCAGAAATTTTTCAAGCCTTCAAATCCTACTCCAAGCATTCTCAGGGCGAGAACAAGTCGACGGTTGATTTCAAATGCCTTATCAATTAACGGCGAAGACAAAATAAAAGTTTCTTTACACTCACACTTCACAGAGAGTTTGAATCCTAGACCACGTTGTCCGTTTTTGCTAAAAGTGACCGCACCGTTACAATCTTTACACTTCAACAACTGTTGCAACGTTAAAAATATCATGCTGAATTCGATGATGCAATAATTGAAAGTAGGATTAACGTTTACTTCCAATTCCTCATTGCCTTTTAATTTTTTCGCAGACGTGCTCGTAAAATCAGTAGTATTTTCGATAGTGAATCGATTGCCCTTGAAATATCTTTTGCGACCTACAGAAGATGGTCGTCTAGAAGAGTCACGGCCTTGCTTTCTATCCATATTTTCTGATATTTTATTTCAAAATTTTCGATGTTGGTTCGTCAAAACGTAACGTTGTACTGATCAAGTCAGGGGAAAGCGAAATGACCGTTTCCCTCACAAATGTTCGACAATAGGTATATTTCGGGGAAGGGAAAAGTATATATAGGTATATAGTATGTACTATATACAGGTATATATTTTCGGAGAAGGATTGGGACAGCTGCTGCGCTCCGATTAGGTTACCGGTTAGCGCTAGACCCGTTAGGAGCGCGCGGACCGCTCTCTACCTGCGTTATGGGCTGTAGAAGCTGTAATATTGAGAATTTCCGCATGAAAATTTCACAGTATATTCTTGAGATACTATACTTTCGACATATCGAAAAAAAAAAAAATCGATTTTTTCAAATTTCTAGACCATACGGTCCCCTTAAAGTGAACGCCATACGAGTCGAGTGTAACATAACCACCGGCGCATACATCAACGGGCGAAAAGTACATACAATTCACGAATTTTTCCCATCTGTGCCGGCGAGCTACGAAATCATCGAAGTACCATCGAGCGTCATTTATCTACCAATCACGACTCACCGAATCGACAACATACAACTCCGTATTGTGGATCAAGACGGTGATTTAATGAATTTCCGCGGCGAAGTTATCACCATACGACTTCATATAAAATCTCGATGGGCATAGTCTACAATCGTAATATTAATAAGGCAGCATGGGATCGCGAAACCAGTCGTCGATCAACGCTCAAAGCGCTAACACCGCAAAACCTGCTACTATTGAAGAGTTTGGGACTCAAGATTCGTGGAGTTCGCGTGTGAGAAATTATTTACTTTGTACGTTGTGCATCTGTTGCGCGCAATGGAGGAAGAAATCGTAAACATTCAGACACCCATTATCTTCGATGAATCCATCATACATTATGAGGTTCATGCTCATCAACCATACGCATCATCAACATATAACAACAGCGATGAAATACGTATTTCAATTCAGCATCAAGATTTATCAATCCTACCGAGCAAAAGTTCAATTCACATTTGTGGAAAACTGACAAAGGACGATGGTACAGCGTTAAATGCAACGAGTCTCGTCAACAATGCCATATGTCATTTATTCGAAGAAGTACGCTATGAACTTAATGCAATAGAAATTGATCGTAATAAGAATCCGGGTGTTACGTCTCTCATTAAGGGATATACATCTCTTACACCTGCCAAGAGCTCGATGCTTGAAAACACTGGTTGGCTCGATGTTGAAGAAACAAAACAAATCGTGGATGCAGCGGGTAACTTTGATGTATGCGTACCGTTGAGTATGCTGCTGGGCTTTGCTGAAGATTACCGAAAAATGATGGTGAATGCGAAGCATGAATTGATTTTGATCAGATCGCGCACTGACGACAATGCGATAATACAAACAGCCGCTGAAAATTATAGGCTCACATTACAGAAAATCAAATGGCTTGTACCATACGTTACCGTGGCGGATCAACGCAAAATTCAACTTTTAAAGTTTATCGCCAAAGACACACCAATTTCCATGAGTTTCCGTACATGGGAATTGTATGAATATCCATTGTTGCCCATCACCTCTAAACATGTGTGGTCTGTCAAAACTTCAACACAGCTGGAAAAACCACGATATGTAATTCTTGCATTTCAAACGGGGCGAAAAAATAATAAGACAAAGAATGTGAGTTGTTTCGATCATTGTGACGTGACCGATGTGAAACTATACTTAAATTCACAATGTTATCCATATGGCAACATGAATCTGAATATACAGCAAAATCAGTATGCATTACCCTACGACATGTATACAAACTTTCAATCTATGTACTATAATAAGGAGGCTGAACCATGGCTCAACAAAAAGGAATTTTTACAATATGCACCTCTCGTTGTGATTGATTGCTCGAAACAAAATGATTCTCTCAAGTCTGGACCTGTGGATGTACGTCTCGAATTTGAAATGAAAACGAGTGTACCTGCGCAGACATGTGCATACTGCCTCATTCTACATGATCGTATTGTAGAGTATAATCCCTTGAGTAGTGGGGTGAAAAAATTGGTATAAAAATGGCTGAAGTGACCACACTGGACATCAGTCGAGATGGAGTTTATCGTCGATCTACAAGGTTTCAAGGGGCCCATCAACGAGTTTATCCTCAAAGAAATTTCAATTATTCGAGCAGATGTGAAAAACGCTGAACCTCTAACGCTCTTCTTCGAACCACCATACGCATGGGACACGCTACCAGCAAAATATCGAACCATGAATAAATGGTTGCAACGTAATTTCCATGGAATATCATGGGACTATGGTCTTATACCATACGACGCAGCGAAACCTATAATTCAAGCAATTTTACAACACGCTCGCACCATATTTGTGAAAGGCTGTGAAAAGTCTTCGTGGTTAGCGAGCTTCTTGGATTTGTCAACGGAGATTGTTGATTTGGAGACTCTGGACTGCCCATCGTTGAAGAAATTATTAAAAACTATATCGAATTGCCCCCACCATACCAACGAATTGAAATTCAACTGTGCAACGATGAATGTAAAAGCTTTGAAAAGCTGGTTATATGTATACCATGCCTTATGCAAACGAGGGATCTTTGAATAAAGAAAACATTTTTGAAATGATTTTTTCTAATTTATTTATACAAAATTTCCTCCTCCTCTTCCTCCTTCTCCTCCTTCACATTACAGAGACTTTTATATATTTTTTATTCACGTTGAAATTTTATGAAACTCGACGCCATTCCAATCTCCGCCGATGTATTTCATAATGAGTTTTCCAGTATGAGCAGCTTCCAATAGTTTTTCATATGCCTCAGGATCTTGTTCAAATGCCTTGACGACTCGAGGTGGCAGGAAGACGGTGAATTCACTCTGCACTTCCACGACGTATCTTGGGCCGTACTTAGTCTTTGCCGATCGAATATCAGAGATTCCATAGTCACCGTTCACTTCAAGATCTTTTAATTTTTTCGTGGGCAGATACTCGGACCGCTTACAAGGAAAGGTACTTTGGTGTCCCCCTCCGATTTTGATAATTTTTATATATGTTATAGTCCATCGAAAATTAAGAGACACGTAATTTTTTTTATCGGCTTAAAGTTATTTTTAAGGGGTGAAATCGACCCCCAAAGTTGAGCATGTTTTGCATCTGGTAGAGTGTTTCATATAGAAGCACTTAACCGATCGTAACGAAACCAATTGCAAAACGTTTTTCACGTCAAATAACCTGTATATAATGTTCAACTTCTTATGCACCCCTATTACATGGGGATGATTCACCCCCGAATATCCAGAATTCTTTTGTATAAAAAAAACTTGCAATCCGATTTCAATAAAACAAACGCCATTTTGCAGAGCAAAAAAAATAAAATTGACGTATTTTTGGGTTTTTCTCAGATTAAAAAAATTAAGGGGGTAAAACACCCTTAAAATGTCAAATTTCATTTTGAGCACTGTCCCCTTCCGATTTCAATATTTTTTTTATAAAATGTAGCTTATCGAAAAATAAGACCACCTATTATTTTTATTGGCTCAAAATTATTTTTAAGGCGTGAAATCAACCCCCAAAGTTGGGCATGTTTTGCATCTGGTAGAGTGTTTCATATAGAAGCACTCAACCGATCGTAACGAAACCAATTGCAAAACGTTTTTCACGTCAAATAACCTGTATATAATGTTCAACTTCTTATGCACCCTTACTTACTGCAGGGGGGTGAACCACCCCCTGACATTCATAATTTTTTGTATAAAAGAAAAATTGTCATTCGATTTCAATGGAAAAACCAACATTTTGAAAAGCAAAAAAAAATTATAGTGAATGTGTCTAGATTTTTCCAATAAAAAAAATTAAGCGGGTAAAACACCCCTAAAATCTCAAATTTCATTTTACGCACTTAAATGATAAAATTCAATTCAATTGGTCTCATTATCATTGCGTATCGACTTATATGCTAAATAATATTTATTTCGCATGTACATCGGCTTTTTAATTATATGAAAAATTGAGTACTCCTACATCTTCGGTGGTCGTGAGCTTCACGATTTTTTATTTTTGTATACACATGGTCTGTACACAAATATATATATATAGGTTATACATAGGCGCTAAAATCTTTCATGTAGTAAAAATAGATTCCAATTCAAATTTTCGTTTCAATTATCATTCCTGAACTTAATGATTATATTTTGAACAGTAATGATGTTCTTCGAAGAAATGTTTGAAACAAAGTGACTTTTTACACCATGAACATCTTACTACAGCCACATTTGTGCAGCCTTCAATTTCACATTGTGTTTGAGATGACATACCAAAAGCGAATTCAACGGGATTTTCGAAATGCTCAGGTCGTTCTTCTATGTACCCACTTTTGAACCAGGCATATCGAAATAAATTTTCGTACCTCGGAGATGATAATTGATTATGTACTAGAGATTGCAGCTTGATTATATTATTTCGTAAATGTAGACTTAAATCATAATCAAGTAACATGACACTGTCTGAAAAATGTCTGACATAATTTTTCCAAATTCTAAATCCGAAGACATCAAGTGGCTGGATATTCCCTGTTGTTCCTTTCGGTATGATCATTGTAACAATTTCTTTGTTATGTGGTGTAACTTCCGTGACAACACTAGGGCAATGTCCACTCCATGAGTCTATTAAAAGCACACTTTTCTCACCGACATTTGGGAAGAACACTTCTTGAAGCCATACTTTGAAATGTTCTATAAATCAATATGTAAAAATTAATAGCACATCTATTTTTTATATTTGAATATTACATACCAACGTACCTGATGTAGCCTTGCCAGATTTTGAAACACTTATAAAAACATTGGGAGGTCGAAAAATGGTTCGTTCTAAGATTGGCCCCAACCGCCCGGATGGCTCTTTTAAAATTATCAGAAGAGGTGACAACAATTTTCCTGCTGCTGATATTGTCGGCTGGATGGTGTAGCTATGGGTTGTCGCTGAAACGGATTGTACAAGGCATTCTACTTGTTTTGTACCTTCTTCTGTTAACGTTCGCCCTGAATGGACTTCTAATTGGAAACCACTTTGATCAGAATTATAAATATTTTCCAAGCCATATTCCTCAATTTTCAATTGAACTGCGGAGACAAATTTATTAGCATCGTTTTGTAATATGTCCTTTGATTCGAGAGTCTTTCTTGTCACGAATTTATTTATTTTTCTACTTGTTATTCGATGAACTTTTTTAAACTTTTTTATCCATGTTGGCGAAGCCCTGAAACGCAAATTCTCATGCCCAATCAATTTTTGGGCTTGTAATGCCCATCTCCGAAGATCGATATCGTGTACAATGAGACCTGCTTCTATGGCGCTTTTTAAATTATCGATTGTATATTCAGAAATGCGCGACAATTTTTCCTTGTAAGTTCCGCCTTTATTAATTTGTTGAGCCCAGCGCCTTAATTGGCGCACAGATTTAACGAGTTTAAATCGGTTTTGGACTGTTTCTATTTTCCTATTTTGTTTCGTTTTTGCACTTCTCCAGTACTCAACAGCTCTTTGTTTGTAGTCGTAGCTCAAATCTTCTTCATCGTCAGTACACGTTTCAGGGCTTAATGGAGATTCTCCAAGACCCCATTCGATGTCATTATCTTCGACAGGTTCTACTATGACATCTCTAAACGGTTCTTGAAAATCTAATGTCGTATCTTCGACGATTTCTAACTGATTGAACTCTGCCATAGAGGCCTTCAGAATTTCCGCGAAACTCTCTTTCAATTCCACTTCATTATTGTTAACAGGACTGTCAGGAATGTTCATTACCTCGAATGTAAGAAACAACAGTCTTATTACGTTCATTGGATTGATGGACATGTTAATAACAATACGGTATTCACGATAGCGGACACGATAATGACTGATCAACAGTCGAACAGCAACTTAACTTCTGGAATAATATAAAGTCAGTTTTACCTTTTTCATCTTGAGTGGGCGGTTTGATCTGACATCACCACGAAAACAGCATTTTTATTTGGTTTTCGGATATACCTCAAACATTAGCCTGAGCGAACTGGCTTTTTCAAGAATACTTGGGGTCGAGCCACTATAGCGGTTCTTGATATGAATAAGAATATGGCAAGGCATGAGCCAGCTTTGTTTACATTCTGGGCGGTGAATTGCTGATGCGACTCTTTTGATATTTGAGTTTTTTTTTTATTTTCGTAAATCGTTCAAAATAGAAACTTATATAAATAGAACGGATACCAACACTTCTTTATAAACGTGAAGCATGTCAGAAGGGCAGCGGATGTACATGCGAAATAAATATTATTTAGCATATAAGTCGATACGCAATGATAATGAGACCAATTGAATTAAATTTTATCATTTAAGTGCGTAAAATGAAATTTGAGATTTTAGGGGTGTTTTACCCGCTTAATTTTTTTTATTGGAAAAATCTAGACACATTCACTATAATTTTTTTTTGCTTTTCAAAATGTTGGTTTTTCCATTGAAATCGAATGACAATTTTTCTTTTATACAAAAAATTATGAATGTCAGGGGGTGGTTCACCCCCCTGCAGTAAGTAAGGGTGCATAAGAAGTTGAACATTATATACAGGTTATTTGACGTGAAAAACGTTTTGCAATTGGTTTCGTTACGATCGGTTGAGTGCTTCTATATGAAACACTCTACCAGATGCAAAACATGCCCAACTTTGGGGGTTGATTTCACGCCTTAAAAATAATTTTGAGCCAATAAAAATAATAGGTGGTCTTATTTTTCGATAAGCTACATTTTATAAAAAAAATATTGAAATCGGAAGGGGACAGTGCTCAAAATGAAATTTGACATTTTAAGGGTGTTTTACCCCCTTAATTTTTTTAATCTGAGAAAAACCCAAAAATACGTCAATTTTATTTTTTTTGCTCTGCAAAATGGCGTTTGTTTTATTGAAATCGGATTGCAAGTTTTTTTTATACAAAAGAATTCTGGATATTCGGGGGTGAATCATCCCCATGTAATAGGGGTGCATAAGAAGTTGAACATTATATACAGGTTATTTGACGTGAAAAACGTTTTGCAATTGGTTTCGTTACGATCGGTTAAGTGCTTCTATATGAAACACTCTACCAGATGCAAAACATGCTCAACTTTGGGGGTCGATTTCACCCCTTAAAAATAACTTTAAGCCGATAAAAAAAATTACGTGTCTCTTAATTTTCGATGGACTATAACATATATAAAAATTATCAAAATCGGAGGGGGACACCAAAGTACCTTTCCTTGTTAGTGATGTCGTTGATACCAGAGAACGCCATCGTTGTCGAATGTGGAGGTTTTAAGGGGACCGTATGGTCTAGAGCACGAAAATTTCACCTATTTTCACGATTTTTTTTTTGCCATAAAAAATTTAAAAATCGATGTTTTAACTTTTCGGGTTTATTACTACCTTTATTAAGTATACAAAAAAATTTTTTTTTAATTTTAAAAACAGTGTTTATTATCATATAATTGGCATTGAAGACGACCCTCTCGAAAAATCCGACCCGGACGGTGAAGATCGATCCGAGACTTCTACTCATCTGAAACACAAAATTCAAGAAGATTCTTAATCAGAAAGAGTGCAGTTATGGTCGGGACTAGAACAAATCGAAAAAATTAAAAATTGACAAAATGGCGCGCTTTTGAAAAAAAATTCGTAAAATCGGGTTTTTTTTTTCACTAGTTTTTTAGTATAAACAATAAGAAATTATTTAAATAAAATTATGATTGTAGTTCCGACGATAGCCATACATGTTGTGAACAACATATCCAAATTTCAAGTGATTCGGTTGAATAGTTTTTTTGTTTTCACCTGCGCAGTGCCGAAAAAAGTCGTTTCGAGATAAATGAGTTTAAAGTTTGAGGTACAGATATTTTCAAAAATTGAGCAAATTTTGAATACTTACAGTTAATCCGCGATTCCGGCACCATATAGGATTCCTTCGGAACGTTCATAATTCAAGATTTCCTCACTCCTTTCATTTCTTCGAGCTGTCCGAGCCTCTTTGGAGTTGTCCGTGCTCCTACGGTTGGCGCTCGATACTCGCAGCTCGTCTCGGTTTTGCGCTAGTTGCTCCGCTTGTGGCCCGATTGTTATGCCCATGGTCTCCATTATTTTCAATAGGGATGCAAATCCTTCATTGAATATGCAAGCGGAAATGTGAGTGGCAATATCAATGATTTTTTTTCCGGCAAACAGATGTTTCGGCGCAAGGTGCCACACGCAAGCATTGAAGCTTTCGTTATTGTTCTGCGTATTACTGCCAATACACCTTTCCAATAAAGTCTCTGCTGTCAATTCTTCATAAATTGGTTTTAATATCTCTTGTGCTTCATCGCACAGAGCAGGTGGGTGCTCGTAGGTGTCTAAAGTACCTGCAGCCTCACTTTGACGCCACTTGCACCACGATTCGGAACCTGGAGGACAGTACGAGTGTTGCGGATTTTCATCTGTTGAAATTTTGTGATAATATGCTGCCCATATTTCACTTCTCATCCCTTCAGTCGAATCTGAATTACGTCTAATTGCTAGACCGTAATAAGTTGACAGCTCTTGCAATAATTTATTCGTCAATTGTTGACGCTTCGGTGTTTTATTTATCGATTTCCGCTGTGTCTTTTTTCCCTCTTCTTTTTCTGTCAATTTCTTTGTTGCTTTCTTTATTTGTGCATGTTTTTTTTTCGCATCAACAGCACGTTTGTACAAACGTTTTTTAACATGCAAAACACATTCTTTTTTGCAAACTAAAAAATCATCCCCGTAAGGCTTTGTGTCCAATAAGGCTTTGAACGTTTTCGTGTCGCCGTCTCCGATATAGTTCGCGTATTTTACGTTGTACAACTCTTCCGATCTCTTGAACATTTCCATGATGCCGTCTACCTCCATTTTGCCAGCAGTTCCGGTATGATTTGCGTCACAGTGATCTTCATGCTCTCGATACCACGCTTCATATTCAATCGTATCCTCTTGGCCTTTCCATTGAGAGCAGGCTTGACATATACTGCATTTGACGACAACATCTAAAATTTTATTACTGTATTTCCCTATTATCGAGGCAATACCGAGAAGCGATGAGAATCCACGTTTCGCCCACGATCCATCACCAGACACAGAAAGTTCATCCGCGGGACGCCCAGCTTTTACATTCAACTCGACTTCTTCTTTCAATGCTCTTTGGAAAACGATTTTCGCGACGGCTTCAGCTGCAATTTTTATATTGTCCACGATGCCGTAATATGTACTCTTACAAATTCCTTGTCCAAGATCCATGAGACCGCAGAAATTTTTCAAGCCTTCAAATCCTACTCCAAGCATTCTCAGGGCGAGAACAAGTCGACGGTTGATTTCAAATGCCTTATCAATTAACGGCGAAGACAAAATAAAAGTTTCTTTACACTCACACTTCACAGAGAGTTTGAATCCTAGACCACGTTGTCCGTTTTTGCTAAAAGTGACCGCACCGTTACAATCTTTACACTTCAACAACTGTTGCAACGTTAAAAATATCATGCTGAATTCGATGATGCAATAATTGAAAGTAGGATTAACGTTTACTTCCAATTCCTCATTGCCTTTTAATTTTTTCGCAGACGTGCTCGTAAAATCAGTAGTATTTTCGATAGTGAATCGATTGCCCTTGAAATATCTTTTGCGACCTACAGAAGATGGTCGTCTAGAAGAGTCACGGCCTTGCTTTCTATCCATATTTTCTGATATTTTATTTCAAAATTTTCGATGTTGGTTCGTCAAAACGTAACGTTGTACTGATCAAGTCAGGGGAAAGCGAAATGACCGTTTCCCTCACAAATGTTCGACAATAGGTATATTTCGGGGAAGGGAAAAGTATATATAGGTATATAGTATGTACTATATACAGGTATATATTTTCGGAGAAGGATTGGGACAGCTGCTGCGCTCCGATTAGGTTACCGGTTAGCGCTAGACCCGTTAGGAGCGCGCGGACCGCTCTCTACCTGCGTTATGGGCTGTAGAAGCTGTAATATTGAGAATTTCCGCATGAAAATTTCACAGTATATTTTTGAGATACTATACTTTCGACATATCGAAAAAAAAAAAAATCGATTTTTTCAAATTTCTAGACCATACGGTCCCCTTAAGAGATTTTTCAAAAATCACGACTCGTACGAAGCTTCTATAGCTGTGAATTGATGCTGATCTCTTCCATGCTCGACTATTTGTACCATCCATCCCTTCCATAAGTCCAATCCCCTTCCACTTCCCGGAAAAATTAGTTCAATCATGTATTATGCAGCCTCATACAGGTTGAACATGTCGCCACCTGCATCTTTGACAGCTGCTTCTTCGAACAATGCACATTCCGCAATAGCAGATTCTTTCCCACGCATTTTCCGAAGATCTATTCTTGTCGAACAATGGATCCACGTTTCTTTGTTTGCACACCTGCATTCGAGACAGGTTTAAGGGGACAGACCTAGTTAGAATTTTCGAAAAATCGATTTTTTTTTTATTTCATTTTCAAAAAGTAGAATCTCTTACGAACATTTTCCGCCCAGGTAAATGTAAATCGGACCATTATTCGCCGAAATACAAGACTTTGTAGCACGTCGTGTCTGAGCCATAGGTAAGCAGGTAGCGGCAGCTGTCCGCTCGACTAGCTGAGTCCGTTAGAGGGTACCTGAAGGTTTCTATTGTATTGCGTATACATACATATATTGTGACCATCAATATAGCCCTACACACTCATATATACATATAGAAAATAAGAAAGGCCTTTCGTAGTTCAAAATACGGTTTCAGTATCAGTAAGATTCAAAACGTTGGAGCGTGCGAACGTCCATATTCGGAACAATTTCGTGAGTTTTCGAGTCCAAGATGGATAGAAAAATATCGAGAGAAGTGCGGAAAAGTCAACGGGTTTATAAAACACGACCCTTGAAAAGGAAACAGTATTTCAATCCAAAATCTGCGGAGACTGATGATGGCGGAGCAAGTACATCAGCAAAAAAATTAAGAGGTCAGGACGAATATCATGTGCCAAAAACAGATGCAGTTAATTTCCGAATAATTAATTTTTTTACTGTTTTTTCGTCGCTCGCGAGTCTCGTAAAATGTGCTAAGTGCAACAGTAAAATATGTTTTGGAATAGTAAGCGAACGTGGACTTGGGTTCAAAATTTCTGTGGTGTGTGATAAGTGGACTCCTCAATACATACCGTCGTGCGATTTTATTCACCATTCTTATGAAATAAATCGAAGGTTCACATTAGCGATGCGTGTCATAGGCGTCGGTTACAAAGGTGCAAAAAAATTTTGCGCATTGATGGACTTCTCGCCATGGTTGGCTAAATCTACGTACTGCATATTACTGGAGCATATTTGTGAAGCGAGTAAAAATATGGCTCAATTTTTTATGAAGAAGGCTTCTAAAGAAGAGATAAACTTGAATTCTACTAACAGTGAAAGTAAGAATACTGATTTGATTGTGTCAGGTGATGGAACGTGGCACAAACGCGGATTTTCGTCTCTGTTTGGCGTCACATCGCTAATAGGACATTTCACGGGCAAAGTTCTTGACGTAATTGTAAAAAGTTCTTACTGCCAGGCTTGTGAAGTTTGGAAAAATCAAAAAGACACGGAAGAATATCAAGAATGGTATGAAGCACACAAAGAAACTTGTTCGACGAATCATACAGGCAGTGCGGGAAAGATGGAGGTCGATGCTGTAATCGAAATGTTTCGTCGTTCGTGCGAAAATCTTGGAGTGAGATTTTTGTATTACGTCGGGGATGGAGATTCAAAGACTTACTCTGGCATTGTTGCAGCTGCTCCTTATGGAGAAACTGTAGTGACGAAAAAAAATGCGTTGGCCATATTCAAAAACGGATGGGCACCCGTCTACGATCGTGTAAAAAAGATAATAAAGGACTCGGCGGTAGAGGGAAACTGACTGCTAAATTAATTGACCAATTGTCCGTGTATTTTGGCAAAGCTATTCGTGACAACTCTGATTCGGTCAAAAAAATGAAGGATGCTATTTGGGCTATGCTCTACCATAAGATTTCAACCGACGAAAAACCGCAGCATCACAAGTGTCCACGAGGTGCTGACTCGTGGTGCAAATATCAACGAGCAAAGGCCGAGAAAACGTTGAAATCTTTCAAACACGATTTCACTGCGTTGCCGAAGGAAGTCTTCGATGCAATAAAGCCTATATACGAAAGTCTCACAAACACTGAATTGTTGCAAAGGTGCATTGGAGGTTTCACCCAGAATAGCAACGAAAGTTTTAATCAAATTGTTTGGAAGGTCATGCCGAAAACCTTACCTGCCAGCTATACTACCGTCAGCATAGCCGCTTACATTGCTACCTGCACTTTCAACGAGGGTACATACGGTTTGCTGGCAGTCTTCGATGCCATGGGGATTAAGTTGGGACCGTACGCACACGAGTTTGCCAAGGCCGAGGATTCTATTCGAATAAAGCAGGCTAATCGGCGATCCCTGGAAAATACTCGAGAGGCGAGGGTAGCTCGGCGGCAGCTAAAAGTGGCTTCTAATACCACCAACAAAGCGCAGGAAGGCGAAGTATATGGCCCAGGAATAGACGATTCTATGTAAGTTACAAAAAAAATTTTTTATCTGCATGCAAACCGTACTCAAAACTTTAAGTGCGTTTTTCTCGAAACCATGTTTTTGAAGTCGGTGATCACTGTAGCTCGAGAACGGCTTTACCGATCGGGTTGAAATTTATATCACTTCTTCTATATATGGTAGTCCTCCATATGAACGAAGGATTTTTTTTTTGGATAATTATTTTTATTTTTAATAGCAAAAAATGGAACTGATATTTTGGTCAAAAAAACACTTTTGACTTTTAACGGCCGCCATTTTGTGAAAAATGGAAATTTTTCAAAACCCTTCGTTCAACCGGAGCATTATATCATTAACTAAAAATCCCCTCCGTTTTTTTTGTTTCAGATGAGCCGTTGCAGCGTGAGCTTGATCACCGCAAACCGTGTTTTTTTTGCAGCGTCCTCGGCAATTGACGGTCACCAGCTTATTTCGATATGTATTGCGTTGAAAAAATTGCAACATATACATTACATATGTATCTTTTAAACGGAAGAACTTTTGTTGTGAATTATTTTATCGTTCGACCAAAAAAAAATCGTAAAAAAGGCCTTTTTTTTGACGTTCCAACTAGCTCTGTCCCCTTAAACATGTTCAATGCTCTTGCAACACTCTCTGCGGTTACGACGTTGGGGTACGGGGCCATCGATGTGATCCCCCGTCGATGGTGTGTTCCAATGTTTTTAACATCGTCTATATGATATAATCTCACTATCAGATTGATAATATTCTGGTAAACGATCCCACAAATAATCGGTAAATTCACTGAAGTACTGTTTAAATATTGTTGGCGATATAATTCGTAGCTCCTCCGTCGTCATTTCTCGCGGATTCTTCGTACGTCGAATTGCATATATATTCACCAATTCTTCCATTTCAAAACACTTTTCACAATCTCGACGCATAGGTCCAACAGCATCAACATGAGTCAGTTCCCATGGTGGATTAAAATGATCGTCACACTCATGATATGATTGTATCTCACTATCACACTGTAAATGCTCTGGTAAACGATCCCACAATGAACTTATACAGTAGCTAAAATATTTTAAAAGTAAAGCCTTGGGAATCGATTCGAGTTCATTTTTCGTCAATGTCCAGGGGTCTTTCGACGGGTGGATTGCATACAAGCTTGCGCATCTATCCATGTCGACGTCTACTTTCAGAATAAACATTTAACTCTCAATCTTATAAGTTTATCCAGTTTTTCAAACTAAAATTATTTAAAAATAATCATACATCTCTCACACTCACTATATCCCGCATTTCCCCTACCCTCGCCCCACCCATACAGCATCAACGCAAGACTGTATATAACGCAAAAATATGGACTAGCAGGTAGGAGATTCATCTTTTGTTAAAATTCTACCAATGCACCGTTTTAAGCAAACAATGACTCAATGGAGGTCAGGTGTGATCGTCACCTGGTAGTCTTTCCATAAAAAGTGTCCTTTCCATTAAAAGTCTGAGGCATAATTTTTTTTTTTTATAACATTACAAAAATTTCTCTACTAAAAAAAACTTTCGCCTGAGATGAAAAGGAAGCGGTCCATCATCCATTCACGTAGCTAGTAACTATTGAAGAAAATAGAAATCTTATGCAATTCCCAACAACTGGAGCTAAAATCTGGGGGAAGGGCAGGTGACTTTTCAAAGAAAGTCTCATGAATGAGCATTCTTGTGGAATTTGACTAAAATGTCTTCATGATGACTCTGCAGGTTACAAAAATGTGTAACAGGACACATAAATCTATCATTGGGAGTGTGATGCTTAAACACCATTTGTAAAGACTTCCAGTAATAAATATCATTTTTTATTCTCTTTTCTTAGAAAGAGTGACAATACGTCAACATTTCTCTAAGCATTGCCGCACAAGTTCAAACAGGTCCGTTGCATTGTGATCCCCATCTCGCCACTTCCCCCTCCACTCCCCTGCTCCCTGAGATACTTCCCCTCCCCCGCAGATCCTTCCCCCTCCAGACCCAGGCACCCTGCTGTGAAAAGTGGATTAGAACTCGCATAGCCTTACTACTGACGTCATCATCGAACCTTCGAGAAGGAACAACCTCTATATTGCGACTCTCATTGACCTTGACGTCGAACTTTCGAGAAGGGACGCATGACGTCATCATCGAACCTTCGAGAAAGTTCCAGAAGTTTCTGGAAGGTTCTAGAAGGGGTTCGTGTCCTGGCTGAGGGGTCGGTAATGTGTCGGTAACAGGAATCTGTATCTAGAAACCCTCTTGTATATCTACTAACAATTCACTACAAAATCTACATTTTCATTTTTTTTCGTCAGGCTCATACTCGTCGTTACTATGTACATTTTTTGCCACCGTTATCATGGGAAAGTCAACTCCAATTTCGTCGTCGATTGCGTCTTCGAAATTAAAATTTTCTTCCTTGTCTTCATCATCGCTTAAAATTACTTCGGGTTCGGCAGTGTTCGCAAAACTTATGCCGTTACATTTTTTGCACAGAACCGCACATTTCAATCCTAATTTCCGACACGTGCAATAGGATGTGCAGCCACTCTTATCGCACGAGCATGAAATAATTTCTAATAAGTTGGGCGGAATGGGATCTTTCCTACATGTTATCGGCTCTAACATATTTCTACTTTTTTTCCACCCCCACTGCATGGGGTTCATCGAACATTCGCCTTGCCATTGACAAACTTGTAGAAACGTGCGAAGCGAATGTTCATTACAAGCCTCAGCAGTTGGAGGAAGAGAACTTAAATTAAACGTGCTCTTAAGGCTCGATTTCGTAAAACACAAATATCGGAATTCGTCATACCTTATTATATCTGTACTACGCACACCATACATGGCCATTATTATGCTCTGTCCAGCTGCTTGGATCGAGCTTCTAACAGATGTCGGATTATTGAAAAGTTCAGTTTCTTTCAGGAGACTATTACGGTCACTCTTCAAAAGTTTAATTAATTTTTATTTCCCCTGCTTGTACAGCGAAGACGTTGTATCGCAGCCAGTGAAAGCGTGTATAAATCCGATTAGATGTTGAATCTCAGGATATTGAAAGCTACTCGTGGAATACAATTTTTCTTTGACACTTTGCCGGCTAGGTTTGAGTAAATAAATATTTTTGTTGGCCTGCGCAACCTGAGATAATAGTACGAGTAAATCAACGTTTTCGCCTACAACATACACCGACTCGTAACTATCACTAACGGAGATTGCTGTTTTTATTACTAAGCAGTCAGCATCCTCAACTGCTTGTTCCACACGGAAGCCCTCATCTCGCAATTTCGGAGATAAAATTTTAATTAAATTTCGCTTATTTTTTTCATTCGATAAAAATTTGTCTTGTGGCAATTTTGACACGAGATTTATGTCGCAAGCAACTTCTGGGGCACAATTAAGACGACTCGTTAGATGCCGCTCAGCGCTTTTGGTGTACTTTTCTTCGCCATTGTCGGGATAGCCATCAAAAACAACTATGCAATTAGCTGAATAATGATTTTTCAGATAATTGACGTAGTTTTTTATGATGTCAATGAACTTGTTGTTTTGACGCCACACAACCTTGTGTAATAAAAAGCCACCGTCAACAACACACATGTCATGTCTTTTGATTGGCCACTCGGCAGGATTGAAATCATCGTAGAGCTTCGCTTTCAGAGTTTTTCTCATTCCCTTCTCGTTATTCTTTTCAGTTTACTTTCGAACTCAAAAAAGAAAATTGAAAATAACGATTAATTTCTTCGGGACTAAATATATTTCAAGTGTACAACTAACTTATTGTAAGGAATGAAACAGTGTCGGCTAAAAGATTTATTCAAGATACCTTTTTCCATTCACCGTAAAATAATTACAAATGAGAGTGTGGCAGCGTTCAAGCTCACGCAGGCTAATGCAATTCTGTATTTTTTTTTAAAGCCCTTGTAGTTCCAAGTCATAGGATAATAATTCATTGTAATAAAGCATTAATTAAAGAAATGGCATATGAATATAATTGAAGATTTTATGAACATAATTAAATCCCACGTACTTGACCATATATACTTTAGTAGATATTTATTTATTTATCAACTTTTTGTGAACTCACAACATTTACGAGAATGAAATTATCATCTCTGTACAATTTGACTTAATTTGATAAGGTAATGGGAGCGGTTACCCATAAAACTTTATATGATGAGTTGTTTTCAGAAAGAATTTTTGTGCGGAGATCTTTGCATGAACGACTTAGACGGGTTATTGTAAATTTTTGTGTGGATCGGTATTTTGGCGCTGGGTGGTGGGGGGGATTAACTGGAACAACTATTTGGGGGGTATAAATGTACTTGTCTCAGCTTTTTTCACAGCATTTATGCTGTTTTTGGCTAGGATTTGTCGACTTTTTGTATGGAATTCATAGCTTGTTAATTAAACATGTCAATAATATGTGCGTACTCGGGTATGAAATTCATAGCCTGTCAATTAAACATGTCCATATTATGTATGTATATGAGTGATGCAAAAGAATTGATATTTTTTTCGGCATTGCAGCAAAATATGGTAACATTTGATCAAAAAGTGATTCTCTCAAGAATTGAATCCTGAATCAAAATTTTAGAGGTCGCTCAAGCGATTTTTTAATGATTTCGGCTAAAAATGGATACATGATCGAATTTCGAGCTGGTGTATATTCGGACTAAAAATGCAATGTGAAATATTGATCTAAGAAGTGTTCAAGTGAATTCAATCTTCGTAATTAACCGTCAATACTTAAAAAAATATTAGATTACTTAATGGGATCATCCCATGTGACAGCTATTTTTTTCCGCTTTTTTGGGATTTTTTTTAATGAACCATTAAAACACAATATCTTTGAATTTTTACCACACATTTATTAACATTTTTACAGTCCCTCAGAATTTTATCAAATAAAAATAACGAGTTGAATCGACTTTACACCGTTCGGAAGACACTCATGTGTTGATTGACGACTGCCATGATTCCGGAGGTTTTGCTCATCTGAAATCAAAAAATCTGAGACTATCGCTGAAACTAGAGTAATGTAAAAATATCGAAATTTGAATTTTGGGCATGGTTTTAAAAGTCGAAAAAAACGACGAAACTCGGAACTTAACATTTAAAACCGTGCGAAAAATTCAATTTCCGATATTTTTACATTATTCCAATTCCAGCGACAGCCTCAGGTTCACAAATTAAAATGCCGTTTTATTTTTTGATTTTAGATGAGCAAAACCTCCGGAATCATGGTAGCCGTCAACCATCACATGAGTGTCTTCCAAACGGTGTAAAGTTGATTCAGCTCGTTATTTTTGTTTCATAAAATTCTGAGGACTGCAAAAATGTTAAGGAGGTTGGATCGCGATGATACATTGTTGCCATGCTAAACTATGTTAAAGACATTAAAAATTTCAAAATGATAAGAATTTAATAAAATTTGGTAAATGTATTCTTTAAAAATATATATGACAATACAAATTTTTTTAGATTTTTCTACCACATAGTTCTCGAGTAATTGAACACTAAAGTTCACGTGTATAAGCATAGAGTTTACATATATACAGTTATACATCTCGTGCATAAGAACTTCGATTCAACGCTCAATTATTCGATAACCATGTGGTAAAAAATTAAAAAAAAAATTGTGTTTGTATACTTGGAGCCAAAGAATATTATCACCAAATTTTATCAAATTCTGATTATTTTGATTGCGTGGTCCAACCTCCTTAATAAATGTGTGGTAAAAATTCAAAGATAGTGTGTTTTAATGGTTCGTAAAAAAAAAATTACCAAAAAAAGCGAAGAAAATAGCTGTCACATGGGATGACCCCCTTAAAACGTACAGTAGTTCTGAGAAGATACGACGCATAAAAGAACAACGAACAAGTAAAAGCTTGACATTTTCTTAACTTTGGAAAAAGAAATTTCAAAAAATATTGCACCGAATCATCCGTGCCAACAGATCAACGGATCGGAAAATATTCCATAACAAATGATGCCGAAGAAATACTCCAATAGCATCAGAATGCACCGAAAGTTTTTAAATATAAGTAATCATAATGAAACGAGATTTTGAAACAAAAAAATAAAATAGCAAAAATCCCCTCCCGGGGAAAAAAACCTGAACAAGTACATTGGTGGTCCTCCGTTTCCCTATGATATCACAAAAAGTCCAAAACCCCACTTAATTTTTTTTTTTTAATGTTTACTAATTTTATTCATATCCCGGAGGGAAACCAACCATATAGATCACGAAATATCCGGCCAAAAAACCAGACTTCACAATAAATGTTACTTTGAATTTATTTCCACAGAACAACACAAGAATCAAAACATTAAAAAATCAGCATTATCAAGATGAGAAAAATGCCACTTATAATTGGTGTGTAAGAAGTATCAAAAGTCTAAAAAAAAATGAAAAAAGATGGACATCTAACAAGGAAAGGTACTTTGGTGTCCCCCTCCGATTTTGATAATTTTTATATATGTTATAGTCCATCGAAAATTAAGAGACACGTAATTTTTTTTATCGGCTTAAAGTTATTTTTAAGGGGTGAAATCGACCCCCAAAGTTGAGCATGTTTTGCATCTGGTAGAGTGTTTCATATAGAAGCACTTAACCGATCGTAACGAAACCAATTGCAAAACGTTTTTCACGTCAAATAACCTGTATATAATGTTCAACTTCTTATGCACCCCTATTACATGGGGATGATTCACCCCCGAATATCCAGAATTCTTTTGTATAAAAAAAACTTGCAATCCGATTTCAATAAAACAAACGCCATTTTGCAGAGCAAAAAAAATAAAATTGACGTATTTTTGGGTTTTTCTCAGATTAAAAAAATTAAGGGGGTAAAACACCCTTAAAATGTCAAATTTCATTTTGAGCACTGTCCCCTTCCGATTTCAATATTTTTTTTATAAAATGTAGCTTATCGAAAAATAAGACCACCTATTATTTTTATTGGCTCAAAATTATTTTTAAGGCGTGAAATCAACCCCCAAAGTTGGGCATGTTTTGCATCTGGTAGAGTGTTTCATATAGAAGCACTCAACCGATCGTAACGAAACCAATTGCAAAACGTTTTTCACGTCAAATAACCTGTATATAATGTTCAACTTCTTATGCACCCTTACTTACTGCAGGGGGCTGAACCACCCCCTGACATTCATAATTTTTTGTATAAAAGAAAAATTGTCATTCGATTTCAATGGAAAAACCAACATTTTGAAAAGCAAAAAAAAATTATAGTGAATGTGTCTAGATTTTTCGAATAAAAAAAATTAAGGGGGTAAAACACCCCTAAAATCTCAAATGTCATTTTGCGCACTTAAATGATAAAATTCAATTCAATTGGTCTCATTATCATTGCGTATCGACTTATATGCTAAATAATATTTATTTCGCATGTACATCCGCTGCCCTTCTGACATGCTTCACGTTTATAAAGAAGTGTTGGTATCCGTTCTATTTATATAAGTTTCTATTTTGAACAATTTACGAAAATAAAAAAAAAACTCAAATATCAAAAGAGTCGCATCAGCAATTCACCGCCCAGAATGTAAACAAAGCTGGCTCATGCCTTGCCATATTAAGAGTCGCGGTAGCGACTCGAGACAAGTACATTTACAAGCGAGTGCTACAAGATACTTTTACAGGAAGCAGCACGATTCTACCTGTTTCCAAAAATTGTTTCTTTAATATTTATTAAATAACAGCATTTTGGAGGACTATTCAAGTTCACGTATTTTTTATTTTTTTTTTTCTTTCGATCGCGACTAATTAGAACCTCGTAGCTTAAAGCGTATTGATAATATTAATTTTTTTTTTAATCGTTGCTCCGAAAAATTGAGCATTTTTTCGCACACATTTTTGATGCTCAACTGTTTTTTGCGTAGTCGCTGTCTAGTGACACTAGTGATATTGGTATAATACTCTGGTGATATTCGATCGATCGTCCATATGACAGCTGACCTATATCTTTCTTAAAACAGTCGTGAGGTTATAAAGATCGCGGTCAATTTTAACGTTTGGCTAGAGCGGCGTTTATATAGATAGATAATCGAGTAAAGAGTGACTTTTATTATAATAGATAGAAGAGTGATAGTGTAAAAACAAAGTGTCATTAAAGAAAATTTTATAGTGTCTAAATAAATAATTGTATTATTAAACCTAGTATTTAATATCTTTGAACAGTCGTGAGGTTATAAAGATCGCGGTCAGTTTCAAATTTTTGTTAAAGTGACTTTTATTATAGATAGAAAAGTGATAGTGCATAAAGTGTAATTGAATAAAATTGAGAACATTGCCTAAATAAATAATTTTGTTTATTTACCCTAGCCCCAACATTCTATTTTTCCGAACGTAAATTCTAGATCGGAGTCGAAAACTATGCCTCTTCTCTTTTACCATAAAATATCCCTTGCATGCATGAAAAAGGTTTATTTGGAAATCATTCTCTTAGTTTTTTTGATTTGTGAGAATGGTGTAAGATAAAAACCGTAGTCGGTGAATATTTAATAATGAAAACTCTATAAAAGTAAAAACGAATGTCGAATAAATGTAAAAACAGTTTTTATTGAATCAAGTTTTTAGTAGTGCCTATAATAAATATTTTTCAACTCTAGACTGTTTACAATTTATTTTTTCTAACGGAAACCCTACAACAGGGTTGAATACTACCCCTTTCCTCTTTATCATTAAATGTTCGTCGCACGCAACTAATAATATCATAAAATGTTCCTCGCATGCAATAATAACCCAGATAACCAAACAGATATAAAAGTATAAACGAGTGTCGAATTAATGTAAAAACACTTTTTATTGATCAAGTTTTTAGCAGTACCTACTAAATATTTTTTCATCAACTCTAGGCCGCCTACAATTTATTTTTTCTAATGGAAACTTTACAATAGGGTTGAATACGACCCCTTTCCTTTTTATCATTAAATGTTCCTCACACGCAACTAATAATATCATAAAATGTTCCTTGTATGCAATAATAACCCGGATAACCAAACGGCGTACGGTACTGGTACGATTAGAGTATGCCGTATTTTGTCTATACTATTAGCATAGGATTTGGTACGCAATCGTACGTTTTGTTTACTAAGAAGGTTTACTCAGAAACCATTCTCTTGCTTTTTTGATAACTAAGAGAATGGTGTATGATAAATTCGCATTTCTTAAATATTTGACAATAAAAACTATAAAACTTAAAAAAAGTTGTGAAAAAATGCAAAAAATTAGAATTTCACTCATTTTTGATCTTGCTGCAGGAGTCCAGTGTCAACGAACAAATTGACTATTAAACCATGTCTAATAAATGGAACGAATAATAATATCTAAAGTAAGCTACATTTCTTTAAGTAAAATTTACTCTTATATATTGAGTATGTAAAAAAAATATTAATTTAAAAAAGAGCCACAATCGACGGTGTATTTACACCGTCTTTCTACCCTGGAAGATCTGGATAATCTGGTCTGGAATTTACTTCATTTCTTCGGTAGAGCAGATTTCCTTCGGCCAAGCAGGCTAGTCATTTTCGATAAGTGCAGCTCGAGTCACTTTTAAGTAAACTTGATGAGACCTTTTCAGCCAACGGATACCTAGGTTCGAAGGATGTATACTTTTATTGAGTCCAGGTATTGTAAATAGACATACTCATGCTTTTCATCGGACAAAATATAGTCGGTAGTGTATTTCATTTTTCAGTTCGATAAATCTTATTCTATTCTACATTCTCGTTCATAGTATATATTGAATCCTCAATCTATTGATTCTATGTTTTTCTTAGTTGAGTCGACGAGGAGTCGATAACTCTTTCAATAAATTTTGGAGACGCTTCTGAGCAGCTTCTTTATTTTGGTGGACCTGTTTTCCAGCGCGCTTCCAGCGTGGAGGCCTGAGCTGCTCACCTGAAAAAAAAAATAAAAGATCCAGTTTTGTTTCGCATTGTATTGAATGTTCGCAGCGATGTAAAATGTTTGGCTGTATAACTATGGGGTACACCAGCCTCGAGGGAAAGTAGAGATATTCATTTTGTCACAGGACAGTAGCATATGCAAGTAGTCATCTGTAAGCTATGAAGCCCCTGCGTGTGCTCACTTTTCAGTATATGAAGAAAATTTTTATTTTTATTTCTGATTAATGACTTTATATATTTTGACCCCCATTATGTATTCCGTAGTTATCTAACAACATAACTACGAAAATACGTAACGTAATGAATATATAGAAAATTATATGATCATTATGTATATTCATATAAAGATAAATCAAACAAAATTACAAGAACACTTGAAATTCTTATTTTTCAAAAAATTAATTTTGTGCTTAGAATGTTTGGCATAATTGAAACCTCTAATGATGTACTAAAACATAATTATTTGTTAAAGTGCAAAGGTGGTACTAAAATAATATAATTCAATAAGTTCTGAACACTGAACTACTCTATGAAAAATATTTAAGTAAATTATTTTTACTAATTATTTAATTCAGACGAAAATATTATATTAAGAGTGGCGGCAGCGACTCGAGATATACTTTGGCGCTAATAATATATATACAAGCATTATTTTCCATTCTTGCAAAAAAAGTTTTAAAAATGTATGTTATAGTCTATAATTAAAGGTTTCAATTATAAAGGTTTTATTGCTGTGGCAGGCCTCATAAGCACAAAATTATGTTTTGAAAATAAAACATTGAATAAATATTTTTATTTACTTCAAGACTTTCAAATTATTCGATGAAATGTTAGTTATTTGTGTGACATAACTACTGCATGTATGAGGGAGTTTAATTGTCAATCCGTTAAAGAGAAAATAATTTTTAAAATAATATTTTTCACATATTCCCGAAAACTAGCACACGCAACGACTTGTTACTCACAAATGGACTACTTTTAGTTAGTGTCCTATGAAAAAATATTACCTCCGTATTCCTTTCGGGTCTCTGCTCTATGGTTCGACCAGGTTCAAAGTCTCTAATTTTTCGATTACCGTGGTTCTCTTGCTTGCTGTCTTCTTTAATTGGCGATCTCGCTTTCAGGTCACCATTTCGCATTGTATGTTGATTCTGGGCTTCTGCAATAAAGAATTATGTTAATATGATGGGTGGCGTAATTTATTATTATCGATTGTTTACTTTAATATAGTTATTAGTTGAAATTAATATAGTTAGTAGTTGAACAAAATGTAGAATTAGTTGACATTTTATGCAAAAGATTCCCGTTTCTCTAGGATTAAAAACGTTAAAAAAATCGTTGATTTCCTACTTTGCTTTTAGACGAGTGTCAATTGAATCACGATAAGTATAACTGAGCATCTTGCAATGTAAAATACAATTTTTTTAAAAGTCGCCATTTCTTTGTTTAAGACAAAAAAAAATTTATAAGTTTACATAATACTCACCCATTTTGGAGAAGTTAAAGAACTAGTACAGTATTAGTTTAAACTGGCAATTATTTATTTCTGCAAAACTCCAAATATCTTAATTTATTTTAATTTATAATAATTTTAATACTCATGAAAATATTTCTTCCGAATAGTGAGCGTTGGCAATTTGTTGAGATTTCAGAAAGGAACACGGATGACACAGTACCACAGTGTTCAATGATCGGTTTTGTAATGAGTATAGTGCAATCACACGCAGTTGACACGCGACGCCAGTATATGAATCAAATTACAACTTCGAAATTCCAATGCAACTGACTTCTTGCAATAAGCCACTCTACACTGCGTCGATGGTAACGGGTACTAAGAAAAATGTTGTTTCATATCAATTTTTCAATAATGGTCATAATTTTCCGATACATTTCGTTCTTTACCATCACGAATTGTCCATTATTTATAATTTCAAGTTGACATTTTTAATCCTCGATACCAAAAACCTGACGGTATACTGAGTTTCATCAAAATCAAGTAATAACTTTTAAATAATTGGGATTACGATATTGGATGTACTATTTTGAGTTTGCAAATTTTCAGATCAGTTTCATTAATCGAGCGATCTTCGAAATCACTAAATGCTGAGTTTCAATAAAATTAAGCTATTTCTTGCAATTAAGTCCGTCATTTCGAATCCGCTGTTGTGAATTTTCGAATTTTGGGTTAAGATTTATAATCAGCACCCTCGAAAACCCCTGTATACTAATTCTTTCAAATTATTTCGTATATAAAGCAATAAATGTAGGACGTGGTTCAAGGTTTAAGTCGCTTCGCCTACTTCTATCCACGCAGGAAAATGCAAAAAATAAGCTGTTTTTTTCGGTCGGTTGAAAACGGTAGGGGAATTCATGGTGGCTCTGTCGCATTTGGTCCTGAAGCGTTGAAAGATAGAGTTCTGTAACTATATATACGCTAAACAATTCCCAAGATATACCAACAATAAAAAATTATAATTATTATATTTATCTGCCAAGTATACAGAATGAAATATATCAAGTTTAATTTTAAGGCAAGGTGGAAAAAGTTCAGTCGGTAAACATCCCGCATCTGAGTTTCTTTATATATTGATTATATTTTGATTAACAATAACCACTCTGTGCGTTTTTCATCAGAGCGAAGATGGTTCTTTTTTTCTAATATCTGTTGTTTAGGAGAAAACTTTGTAACATGAAAATAGCTATCTCTCTCACACTCGTGGCGGCTCGGTCGGTATTGCAAATAGTAAAAAAAATATCATGACGCTGCAAGACGTTCGCGCTTTTTTGTAAAATGTTGGAGTTTTTTCGTTTTATATGTTTTTTATATAAACTCTGATCCAACAAACGTTTTAATTGATATATTCGTTACCGCCAAACGATTCTATGTCGATTGGACCCCAAGTGAACCTTGTTACCATGGAAATGAAAAATTCTGGAGCTAACTTAGAGGTGTTTTTAAATTTTTGTTTTTAACGTTAAATGTATTCAAATAAATCTTTTAATTGATCAAACAATTACCGCCAAACGAATATCAAACGGTTGGCGTTGGAAAAAAGTTAAAAAGTTGAAGTCTGGTAGCCAAGTTAGAGTGGGTCTCCAGGACCGTGAAACCGGTAAAAAAACCGCCATTTTCCGGGAGAGCACCGAAGCTGACAAGGTATCATGTCCCGCGGAATCGAAAACGTAAGTATTAATACATCGTTTCTTCATAAACTTTATTCAATATCATTTATTAATTACATATTTTTTATGTTGCAGATTGATTTCAACGAGATGGACATTGACATGGGTAAGTATTTTTCTTTTTCCGACTTTGGGCTGCCGGTGCATCAATTTTGCGTGTCGTAGTCGCGCTCGCCGCCCAATGCTACACGGCAAAACTCGTTACAGCGGCGGCCCCAAAATAATAGGTTGCATATTTTAGGTTATACCTAGGATATTTTCAAAGCGATAAGTCAGACATTTAGACGCTGTAGAAGAAAATTAGTGAGCGACAAGTTGAGTTTTAACGCTGTACCACACTGTTTACTTTTAAGTGCATAGTGCAGTGTAGAGTCAAAATTTAACTTGTCGTTTACAATTTTTTTTTGTACAGCGTCTAATATTAACTTGTTGCTTTGAATAAAAAAATTTTGACTTAATATTTTGATATTTTTTTTCAGAGCTTGAAGCACTAGATGCTGCCGAGAGGGCTGCGGGGAGGCAGTTAATGGATCCACTGCCAAACGAGCCACCTGCGGACCAGCTACCGGAGCAAAGGCAAGTAGAGCCTTTAGAACAGAGGCATCAACAGGAGCCAGTGCGCAGGCAGCAAGAGCAGCGATATGTTCCAGCAGTGGAAAACTTGCAAGGTGAGGCTTCTCAGGTTTCTGTAACAGTCATACATAGACACACTCACACACACACACACGCACACACACACACACACACACACACGCGCACGCGCGCGCGTTTCGTTTTCTCTATTTCCTTCTCGCTCTCCATCTCAGTCACACACATGCACACACGTTTTATAATTTCGTCAAGCGCACACACACACACACACACACACACACAAAATACTATTCTCTCTCTCTCTTTCTTACTCTGTCGCATACACACAAATACACCATATTATTATTTCAACTGAGCACTTATAGTTGTTTTTAAAGTTATAAGTTAGATATTTAGACGCTGTATAAGAAAATTAGTGAGCATCAAGTTGAGTTTTGACGCTGTACCGCACCATTTACTTTTTAGTAAATGGTGTAGTACAGCCTCAAAATTTACCTTGTTGCATACAACATTTTTGGTACAGCGTCTAATATTAACTTGTCGCTTTGAATAAAAACAACTTGACATAACATTCTAATCTTTTTTTCCAGAGCGGGAAGCAGTTGATGGTGCCGAGAGGGCTGCGAGGAGGCAGTTGATGAGGCAACAGCCGGAGAAGGAGGAGCAAAGGCAACCAGAGCTGCCTTTAGATGAGCGCAGGCAGCGACAGCGCAGGCAGCGAGAGCATCTATGTGCTCCGGCAGGGGGAAACTTGCAACGTCAAGCTCCTCCGACTATGAGAGTTTGGCAGCCTCGCGGACGAGGAATTGGAGCAAGGCCATCTGTTCTTCCTGCAAGCCGAGGTTCACACATGCACACACACTATTATGTTTCTTTTTCTTTATTCCCTTTTCGGTCACACACACGCACACATGTTTTATGATTTCTTCTCCCTTCTTCTTATTCACACACACAAACACAAAATACTATTCTCTCTCTCTCTCTCTCTCTCTCTATCTATCTCTATCTCTATCTCTATCTCTATCTCTATCTCTATCTATATATCTATCTCTATATATATATCTATCTCTATCTCTATCTCTATCTCTCTCCATCTCTATCTCTATCTCTATCTCTCTCCATCTCTATCTCTATCTCTCTATCTCTCTATCTCTGTATCTCTCTATCTATCTCTCTATCTCTATCTCTCTATTTCTCTCTATCTCTATCTCTCTATCGCTATCTCTCTATCGCTATCTCTCTATCGCTATCTCTCTATCTCTATTCTCTCTATCTTTATCTCTCTCTATCTCTATCTATCTCTATCTCTATCTATATATCTCTATCTCTCTATCTCTGTCTCTCTCTATCTCTATCTCTCTCTATCTCCATCTCTCTCTATCTCCATCTCCATACCCATCTCCCTCTCCCTCTCCCTCTCTCTATCTCTCTATCTCCTCTATCTCTCTATCTCTATCTCTCTCTATCTCCATCTCCATATCCATCTCCCTCTCCCTCTCTCTCTCTCTCTATCTCCATCTCCATATCCATCTCCCTCTCCCTCTCCCTCTCCCTCTCTCTCTCTCTATCTCTCTATCTCCTCTATCTCTCTATCTCTCTATCTCCTCTATCTCTCTATCTCATCTATCTCTCTATCTCCTCTATCTCTCTATCTCCTCTATCTCTCTATCTCCTCTATCTCTCTTTCTCTCTATCTCTGTATCTCTCTATCTATCTCTCTATCTCTATCTTTCTATCTGTATCTCTCTCTATCTCTATCTCTATCTATCTCTATTTCTGTATCGCTATCTCTCTATCTCTATCTCTCTATCTCTATTCTCTCTATCTTTATCTCTCTCCATCTCTATCTCTTTCTATCTCTATCTCTATCTATCTATCTCTATCTCTATCTATCTCTATCTCTGTCTCTATCTCTATCTCTATCTGGATCTCTATCTCTATCTTTATCTCTATATCTCTATCTCTATCTCTATCTATCTCTTTCTATCTCTCTCTATCGCTATCTCTATCTCTATCTATCTATCTCTGTATCTCTGTATCTCTCTATCTCTATCTCTGTATCTCTCTATCTCTCTATCTCTATCTCTATCCGTATCTCCATCTCTCT